>JAWZYU010001467.1:0-26374 GCA_038380435.1 Ryuthela nishihirai
TCTGGATCTAAACAGTTTTTCATACGGGGATCCTGGAAGGGTTAGTATTAACAGTAAAAATAAAAAGCAATTATTTGTGCTGTATTTTTGAATTTTTTAATTAGATGCGTGTATTATAAATCAATTAAAAATAAAATGAAATCACTTCTTTTTATTTGTAGTAATTTCTTTATCATTCTGCAGGTATGTAGGGATTTTTGATCGCCCTGTTTATAAATTGTTAGAAGCTATTGCCATGCCAAAAAAAAAATACTGTACAGCTAAAAAAAAAATCAAGAACTGTTTAGATAGAGACCTTTTACTTTTGTAGAGGAGTTAAAATTGAATACCATGTTTTATTTCATTCCTAAACTTGTAAAGGTTATTGCAGGAATTAAGTTTTAAAACTCTAATGTGGTTATTATTACTAGACTAGACATAGAAAAGAAAACCTTTTGTTCCAAAAGTTTAAATGTAATTAAACAAGCAATACCAAGTGTCATTGATAAACTTGAAAATGGTTTCTTGTATTTAATTTTGGTTTGGTTTGGTCTGTAGTTGCAAAACATATTCGACAACTTGGCATATTCAGTTTAAGCAGCCATTATTTTTAGAGTAGTTGATGGTCATCAATTGTCTTAATCAATCAGTCAATCAAGTGTCTTAATTGATGACCATAGATGAATATGTGTGTAATTGATAATTATTCTAATTCTGTCTGTGCAATTTCTTTTTATTTACAGGACAACAATTTTGCCTCAGACTGAGAAGTTAAAAATCATGCTAAAACATATTGAGGAGTATCACAAACAATTTTTAGATGAATATAAATAGGTATGGAATAATACTATTTTTTACATATTTCCAGTACTGTCAAAAAATAGACTGAAATTCAAAATATAGAAACATTGCTTTAATTTCAAGGTTCTTACATCATTTAACTCCTTACATTGGAATAATGAATATCTTGTGAGACTAGATACGTAGTGTCCATTACAGACAGCATTAAATAACACCTCTAATCATTTTTCTCTCCATAATATATTATGTTATAAAGTACATTTCATTGTATGTTGACAGATTGGAGTAATCATTGCTACAGCACTTCAAATTTAAATAAACATTCTAAACATGGAAGCATGCCATTTAATTGGCCATACAAGGGATTAATAAAGCTATTTGAACAGTTCCTTTTATTGTTCTTAACACTGAACAAAATATTTTAGCTTATTTTTTGGTTTCTCAAGTGAGTAGTGATTATTTTAGTTTTTTGTGTGTATAATATGATTTGTATGTATAATACAAATCATATTATACACACAAATGATTTGTATGTATAATACAAATCATATTATACACACAAATTAAACACACTTTGATAGTATGATAAAAGAGGCAAATTTTTTATTGTTTTAGTATGTTTTTTAGAAATGTTGAGTTTTTTCCTTCAAATGCATACACATAATGATAAAGTGCAATATTTAGAGACAAATACTGTCACAATTGTACCCTTTAATATTATATAAAGGGCAAATCATTTTACATATTTTACAAATATTGTGCATAGAGCAAGGCCAGTTGTTGTCAGAATGCATCGTTTATGTATATTAGAGTTAGGGTTTGCCAGATAGCTTGTATTTTCCACGATTACCCTTAAATTTTATGATGTCTTGGAAAGAGTCATCCAGGGTGCTATTTGTGCTGGAAACGAGATAAAAACTTTTGACATGAATGGGAAAGCCTATTTTATAAATATAATTATTTACACCAATTTATTATTATGAATGATTGATCATGTATTTCCATTTACTGTTGTCTTTCATCAGCTTAGGGGCAAGGGTTGGCTTAGCAGACCAAGCTCATAATCTGCAGTTCCCAAGTCCCAACTGTGCCTGCATTCAGAATTTTTTCTTCTAATTACTGTTTTTTCCTCAGTGAGAAAGGATGATGCATTCTGCATCTAAGAAATGTTTTGTATAAGAATAAAAACTAATAAGCCCAACTGGGATAATGGCTAGGGAATTTAGCTACTGTTCTAGCTGGCATTCAAGTGAGTTCCAGTGGGTGTGTTAGCTCTAACTGGTTCAGTGGGAGGATAACCTAATTTCTGTCTCAGTGGGCATGCCCTTGTAAGAGAAAGTCTGTGTAAGTGAGAAGTCTCACTTTGTCTCTCTGTTTCATGTTTAGAATATGAAATAAATGAAATAAAAATAAATACCCCCTCAAGCAGCTGCTTGCCACAGAGGTCTGACAGGAGTCTGTCAGTTTATATGCTATAGTAGAAGGTCTGTGAGGATGGCAGGACCTCAGCAGAAAAACAACACGAACGTCCATGCCTTACACGGGGCTCAAACCCAGGTCCCTTAGATCAGTAGCCAATGGCATTTTTTTTTTCATATTTTAGAATATGAAAAAAAAATTAAAACAAAAAAATTACTATCCAGTTGCAATTTAATATCATAAAAATAAGTTAAATGTTAGATTTAAATGTAAAAAAAAATTCAGGTTAGCGTTCTTGGCTGCTGATCTAAGGGACCTGGGTTCGAGCCTCGTATAAGGCATGGACATCTGTGATGTTTTTCTGCTGAGCTGTGTTTCTGCTGCCAAGATTTTGTGCCATCCTCACAGAATATGAACTATGGCATATAAGTTGAATCAGAGATAACAGAATATACTATGGCATATAAACTGACAGGCTCCTGTCAGACCTCTGTGGCAAGCAGCTGCTTGAGGGGGTATTTTTTTTTTTATTTATGCTAAACTTGGAAGCTTTTTCTTACGCATAAATTTGTTCATACACATATAAACACACAAGCCCATTAATAAGTAGCACATTTGCTAACCATCTCACATTTATAGTATGCTAGTTAAAGTTGTGTTTCATATCTGTAATCTATATTCATCTTTCAATGTTGTAACCCATACTCAGTATGGCTTTTTACGTTTTATACCAAAATGTTTCAAAGTTATAAAATATGTAAATTCACATTTTTTAAAATTATTGTTATTTGTTTAATCAGGGACACAGCCTATAACCTATAAAGCAAGTTTTTCCAACCCACCAATTGACTTTAGACAGGTATTAATATTTCTTCATGGTTAGTAATGCTTTCATGGTTTCTCTGCATTAATAAATGCAGAGAAACTATACAAAAGCTTTTGCAATAAAATCGGCATACTGAAGACACAAGGGGCTTTGCTTATATAATTCACAATAATTGTACCTAAAAATGGAGTTGTTATTTTTTTAAATTTTGTCAATTTTTCGGTGTTTTTTTTCTCCTGGCCTAGTTGCCTCCTTTAATGAAAAATTGCCCACAAGTGGAAAGGGTTGAATGTCACTGACTTAAATGTTATTTTTTATGTTACTATTACAATATTGTAAATATTTTGCAGGTTTCTTGATGAAGTTGAATCTACATATGATTCCTAATGACAACTTGACAGTCGAATTGTACTCATCGAACCACTAGTAATTGTTATCCACATTTCGATGTCTGTGATCTAGGATATAACTATGGTAATATAGGTAAATGGTGTTGGTGTTCATGTATGATATTGAATATCTTATCAACTTATCTATGTGATAGATAGTTGTAAGTATTGTGAGAATAGTGGACTAGTTTGAAAAAATGAGTTGTATAAAAGGAAAGCACACATATGCTGAACATTAAGAGGCAGAATTAAATCCTCATTCACCATTTTATCTGTTTTTAAAATAAGAGAATAATAATAAGGGTTTGAGAAACACACAAAAATGCTTCCTTTGGAGAGGGCAACTATATGAACTTCTAAGAGTTCACCCATTAAAATTTTCCTGTCGTATAAAATATAAATTTCCTGTAAATTTAGGTTTATATGTAATAAAGTAATAAAGTATTTAGCTTTTGCTCAAAATACAATCCTAGTATTGTAGACTAGGACTGGCTTCTGTAAGAAGACTTTGCAAGTTAACTCTTTGAGTTAGCTTATGACTAATCTTTTGTTGATGGCTTTACTAATGCCAATGAAGTTTAAAAGTTATATTTATTTAAATTTTTAGAATTAAAAATAGTGGATTGAAATATAATTAATAAATACAATGGAATTAATGCATTAATTTAATACACAAGTGTATATTCTTGTAGTTCCTATCGCTTGTGAAAATCCTCTATAAAGGAAATTGCCAAGGCACTTTTTTTTTTTGTCACTAGAAATTCAAAATATGCATTCTTCTGGCAATGTATATGTATTTGGAGTAATATATATGCACGTTATTTGCATATATCATTATTTATGCAGAAATCCATCAATAAGAGAATTGCTGATTAGGGTTATTATGATGGAAAAGCTCTAAGTTTTCCTCATATATATATTAAATAAGACTGGTATTTTCACTATCTTGTTTGATGGTACTAAGTAAAAATTAGTGATGGTAGTCCACCATATTAACAATAATATTGATTGTTGAAAAGAATCACGAATCAATGCTCTTTAAGATTAAGAATGATTAATCTCAATGAACTTATATGATCGTGTTTTTTCTGTAGCTAATTACAAATGTAAAATACTGATATTGTTTGCAAGTAAACTTCCCTGAGGGAAGTGTTTCCTACGGAACTTTTTAAATGTTGACCAATGCTATAGACCAGTGATGGTGAATCCCTTTGTTTGGGGCCAAGCTTATTAAAAGATTGTTCGATTTAGAGTGATAAGTCAATAAGTTAATGTCTCTCTCTGAGAGTATATACATCTCAGTCATATGATCTGTATAATGTTTATAACTAATAAAAGTTAGCTGAAAAAAATTGAGTTTTGCATCGAATGGGATATGAACTTGCAACCTCTTGATAGCATGTTGGGTGCACTGACCATTGAACTATCAAAGCCAGCTTCTTCTCAGCTAATTGTGATGTGATCAGAGCATCTGTTATGTTATCAGGAGATCGTGGGTTCATATTCCACCTAGGCAAAACTCTTATTTTTTTTTCTGCTAATTTTCACATGTTCCGTGTTTACAGGAAAAATTACATGGGATATTCTACTGTGTTTATACCTGATTTTATGTTTTTCATCAAATCAAGCAATAATTTGTATGTGTTGTACTGTGAAAACAATAATTTTGCTCAGCATAAGCATTTTATTATTTTAAAGTAACAAGTGAGCCGGTAATTAATACAGTAGAACCTCATAAATCTGGCACTCGGTAATCTGGAACCTTTTCAAAAGTGCACATTTTAAAATTTTTATGAATATTACTTTGGCTACTGATCACAGGGACCTGGGTTCAAGCCCCCGTAAGACATGATATTTATGCAGCGTTCCTTGCATATATTCTTTATGTGGCATATGAAACTGACAGGTTATAAATCAGACTACTTGACAAGTAGCTGCTTGAGGGGGGGGGGGGATTTTTTTCTTTTTATTCCTTGGATGGAATGGTGAATGCAACAGTAGGCAGCCAATCAATACACATTCAATTGCCAGCTGATCAATAGATGTTGGTACATCACCAAACATAGAGTAGAACATACAGAGAGTTAAATTTCAGTTTTTCAAAACTACTACTTTTTAAAATCTGACTTGTGCTAGGTCCTGAAGGTGCCTGGTCGGGGGTGGCTCAATCGGTAGCGCGCCAGGCTCGTAATCTGTAGTTCCCAGGTTCGAGTCCCAGCTGGGTCAGCGTTGAGATTTATCTCCGCAAAATTCCCCGCCCTGCCCACGGTCAGTAGGGGACATCGATGGGCTTGGAAAGGCCGCCGTCCGTCGGATGGGACGTTAAGCCATGGCCCCGTGTGCGAGAGAGCCATACCCTGTGCACGTTAAAGAACACGCTGGATGGCCTTGACGGGAGGCTACCATCTGTCTCCCAACAGCTGTTCCAGTGGGTCCCCTCTCCCAACCTTCTCTGAGCCATCGGGGTCCATGTGACCTGGCCATTTAGCCCATGGTGTGCAAAAAAATGCCGCTCAGAGGTAAAACAACCCAAACCCTGAAGGTGCCAGATTTATAAGGTTCTATTTCAGTTTATTTTCAGCATTAACATTCTTTTCCTATTTCTAAATCATATTCAGTCATTTCAGCTTGTGTCAATGTAAAAATTGACTTAATTTTTGCACACTCATGATCAAGACCAGATTTAGAAAAAAATTAGGAGGGCGGGTGTCAAGTAATGCAATCGAGCTGGAATAAGGTGAAATGGGGCCAAGAAACTGGATTTCCATTTCAGTATAAAATTTTCCTCTTTGCTTTAGAGGTTTTTAAAAAAATTCATGAAAAATATGTGAAATAGGCACAAGTTTAATAAATTTTGGCCTCCATTATCCTAAATAATATCCACAGTTACTTGTTGACTTTAAAGCCAATAAATGTTTTATGGAAAAAAAAAATTGTCGATGTGACATATATTTGAACCTGTCTCTCTCCTAGTACATGCCAGAATGTTCTAAGATTGCTAAACTAATGGGAGAGGGGGGGGGGCATAATGATCATACAATTGTAAAAATCTTATTGACTACCTAGGCGAGTTTGGCTTAGGCTCATAATCTGATATTCCCAGGTTTGAGTCCCCACTATTCCAACACTGCAATTTTTCTCTAACTTCCACTCTGTCTTCAGTAAGAAAGAGTGCACAGAAGACTTATAAGAGCCACCATCCATTGGATGGGATGTTAAGCAGTGACACACATGCAAGAGAGCTTCCACCTATCTCCTATAGCTCTCCAGTATATCATCCCCTTCCCCAATCCAACTCTCAGTCCTTGGGATTCTTGTGATCTGCCATTTTGTCCAAAAATTGCCACTCAGAATTAAAACAACCCAAATTAATAAACTTAAATGTCCCTGCCACTATTAAACAATTTACAGGCACTTCAGCTAAAATATTTGTACTACCCTATATCTGAAAGATATTGCGCTTTCCTCAAGCCTTGTAATAAATCATGTATACCATAATTTTGAAGTGAAGTCTTGAAAGAGTAACTCTCCTTCGTTGGTGAGAATTGATAACTTGAAATATTTCTGTAAGTAATAGTTTGAATGCAGAGAAAGAAGAAACAAAGACAATACTGTTATTACTGCTGGAATGTTATGTGAGTTGTTACATGTGAACATTTTTGCACTTGACATTTATTGGGTTTTAAAGATCACACAGGACAGTTCCGGTCTTTAGATGAAAACTTGTTGCATATTGGTGAACTTGTTCTTGCACATGACTGTGAAGTTGCATATTATGAGATATACACTCTGTAGCATTGAAATTGCAACACCCAGAAGCAGTGTGAAAATTCAACTGATATTCATGTATGGAGCAGTGTGGGAGACAAATAAGATACGATTAAGTTTTCAAACCAAGTGAACAATTTTATTATCTGAAAAATAAGGCACATCAGTAGGAGGTACAACCACTATTATTGTCAATACATTGAATAATGTGTTGTGGCAGTGAGTCGTAGAGACTGCTGATAGCCTCCTGCCACACTGTTCACCACACTTCCTGCACCTGGTCTTGGAGGGCAGCTGTTGTCTGCACTGGTTGCTGGTGGGCGATGAGATGGCATCCAATCATGTCCCCTAAATGTTCTATTGGGTACAGATCCGGAGATGTTGCTGGCCACTCCAGGACATTCACAGTGTGTAGATGTTTATGATATGCAGATGCACATTGCTGAAACATGCTGCCAGGCACCAATCTTATGGAGAAATTAAAATTAAAGGGATAGCAACAATGTCCTGGATATGCTCCACATACTGAACTGTCATACTGCCTTCTGTGACTACTAAACTGCTAACTGTGAGGAACACTAGAAGTGTTTGGCTATAGTAGCTGTTACTCCCCAGACCATGATGCCTGCCATTAATGCTGCATTCCACTTGACAATTACTCTTGAAATGGTCCATTCTCCTCATCTTCTCCATATATTAAACTGGTAGTAATTGGACCCTAAACAAAAGTGAGATTCATTGCTGAACACCACATGACTCCATTCTGTGTTCTGAATTGTAGTTCACTTGAGCATTGCACCATTCTAGATGCTGGTGGCAATGGCCATTGATTAGGGGCAGGTGATGCAATGGACACTGTGCATGAAGTCCTACAAGATTAGTCTTCAAGATATGATATATATCTTGTGATGGGGTAATTTATAGCAGCATTTACTGCTCTTCTTATGATAGAGTGGGATATTCCATAGGGGATGCATAAGCTTGTCACTGGATCAAGCCATCCCATAAATCATGGTGTGGTCACCCTGAATAATTCAGATCCTGCCAATGAGAGGTCATATCTTCTCACAAAAACTGCTGTCTGTATTGTCACAGCCCAAATGTTATGCAATACAGCAAGTTGACTACCCAGCCCTTTCAGAGGCCAATAATCTGTCCTCTCTCTCGAATTCACTCAGCTGGAAATATGGTGGACGAATCCATACTGCCTTGGCATTCCATACAAACTTCACTTCCTCCTAGAACTCTCAACTTGAATCCAGAAGATTCTTTTCATGAGGAAACCAGTCTTGGTTGTAACATTATGGCAGAGGTGTTCTCACTGATATTGGCAAATGCTGCTGTTTAATTGGTCCCATATTTTAATAATTCCTATATTTAAATCTTTGCCAACTCTGTCATCTGCTGATTTGCATGCACTTTCGATCATTCCTTCTGGGAGTTGCAATTTCAGTGTTACAGATTGTATTTAATCGTATTAACTAATAATTCTCTTAATTCTCTAATCTCTAAATATTAATAATTACACATAAGCATGATACACATGGAAGAATGTTGAAATGAATAATTACCTGCTGTTGTAAGCTTTTTTTGGCTATGTAGTGGTTAAAATTAGTTTCCAGAAAAATTACATGTTTTGCCCCAAAATTCAAAATAATTTTTGTCCAAAAATTGTGTTAAACTATTCTTAAGATCGAGGACATATCCTTCAATTAGTGGTTGGTCTACTGATCAACGACTAGGTCAATAGTTCCCACTGGGGGCATTTCAGAAATTTATGGGGGCATTTTCATACATTTCTATGCACGGAAAATATTGTTTTAACTAGTTTACTTGGATAAAAGAGGTGTTAGCTTGAAAAGGTTGGGAATCACTGGGCTAGTCATGTATTAACCAATTTGGATTGCTTTATCTCTGATATCATTTTTGTGCATGTGATGGGCTAAATGGCCAGATCATAAGGATCCCAAGGAGAGAGGTAGGGACTCTCTCGACAACTGTTAGTAAGTAGAATATTCCTGTGTAATCTTTTCTTTAACTTGCATAAGGTAACTTTCCTGCACACAGGGTCATGGCTTAAAGTTCCCATCTAATAGACAGTCTCTTTTCCAAGTCTATTGTGTCGCCCTTTCTCACTCTTGATTGTCACAGCATTGCCCTTGTACCATAAAACCACAACCAACCAACCTTTTTTTCACCAAGGACAAGTGGGTGTTAGCAGCAATAAGCTCAAAGCTGAAACAGATGGGAACCAAGGAGCATCGAATTATGAACTGGTGCACTAATCAAATGACCCGATCTATGCCCCCATCTTATGACCAATGGTTCACCATTGCTGCCCATTATTTCCATAAAAATCTCCTTGTCTGGAAAAAAAAAAGGAATTTTTGAAATTAAATATATATGTCTGCTTTCCAATGTTAAACAATGGGACTAATGTGAAATTTATTTCTTGTTTTAAAAAATTGTATTTTATAGTCCAAACATAGTCCAGCTGACAATTTATTTGAAGCATTTAATATTTAGTAAGTGAAGTGCTTGAGTAAAGATTGTATATTTTGCATTTTGAGTGCTTTGCAAATTTTAAAACTATTGTGGTCAAAAGGCATACACACACACACACACTTGAAAATTTTTCGTATCTGCATTAATTCTATTAATCTAGACTTTTTTTTTTAAATGTGGACTGAAAACTGATATTAAAAATAGTTACACAGCAATAATATGCAAGCCCCTCAAAAGCCAAAACATCCCAAGATATTGAGTAAGAAACTTTTTTTTATGCAAATTGTTCAAAGATTTTCAAACATTAATTCAAATGCAATAATGTAATATGGATTACCATATTAATAGCATTTTAATTTCTTTTGCATCATTTTATGAAGAAGCCTTTTTTAGTCAGGGTTATAAATGAAAATGTCAGACTGTAATAAAAATGAAAATGGACTTAGTGTTTTTGGCTTCTAAAGGTTCATTTTATCCCAGAAAAATATTAATAGATAACTCATTATTCAAGATGGTTTTGTCAATTCATAAAGCATTCCATTAATTTTAAGAACGTGTATAAAATCTCTAAAGTGGTAATTTTTACAAATTTAAGCATTTTTGTGTGTTTCAGTTTAGGTTATTAGGGATCAATATGTGTATTCAGAAAGTGCCTCTAATAATTAAGCACAATTTACAATAACAAACACATTCTTTTAAATCTTCTCACATATTCAAAGCAGCAAAACATATCTATTTTGTCGTAAGAAAAGTTGCTAAAAAGGACTTTACATGGTACACTTTTAACACATGCCATGACAATACATATGCTTTTCTCTGCTTCCAAATGTTTGATAATATTTCTTGTATGATATATATTTTCATATTTGAATAGCTTTCTTTCTTGTTCTAAAAATGAAAAAAAAAGTAAATTCTTTTTTTACTTTGCCTTTGTAAATAAGAGAATAAAAATTTTAAGGTTTTTAGTGTTTGCATCCCATAGATTTTTAGGTTATTATCAGTTTTTATTAACTAACCAAATATATGGTATTCACATAATGGGTTTAGTTGTTTATTTTGACTTTTGAAATTTTTTTACTAATCTACTAGATTAGCATTTTTTAGCACATTTTTCCTATCAACATTTGGCAATGTATTTCAAATATTATAAACTCCCAATTGTTCATGGTGGAATAAAAATAATATTGTCTTTTATTTTATCATTACACTCTGTCAGTGCTGAGCAGTAACATGCACTTCTTTTTTGGATATGAATGACATAATGTACATGTTTGCCCACAGTCTTAGTAATTATAGATTTGCTGCAAAGCAACTTGGAGCATGATGGTTTTACTAATTTTGATTGTGCTCTTATGATAGTTTTAATATAGGCAAAATAACCACTATGGTGTAAAAGTGAGATGTATACATATAATTGTGTGTGTCGGTGCAATCCAGTGACCTAGTACCTTCAGCAAAATAGTTTATAATTAAGCTAAAAAATGTAAAACTAATGATAGAATAATTATTTTGGCTCACTCTGATGTTACAATTACAAAGAAGGGCACTGATGATGCAGGGCGTGAAAATTTAGTAAAAGCAATTCTCTCCATCCTGCATAATTTTAATAACCAAAATAGAAATGAAAAAAAAAAAAAAAAAAACATTTCACATGTTTTACAAGAATAGTTTTTTAAATGGGCACTAGAATGATGGGGGAGAAAATATATTGTAATTGGTGGAAGTAACTTTAGAACACTTTAAGTAGTTCTTTTTTGAATCTGTTTCAATTCATACCAGTCACGTGCTGCTCTCCTTAAATTGTTTTCTGTATACAGACCTTGATACTTCAGGCAATATGTTGCAGACATTCGCATCTAAAAATTTAATAATGGAAATATATTTATACATAGCTATCATAACAAAAATAGAAGCAATTCATAAGAAGTTTTTGTCATATTCCAACTTTAAGGATCTCTAACAGTGGAAATTCAATGTACTGGAGCAAAAAAAATAAAGTCTACGAAACATTTACTTTTTAGAGGAGTTAAAATAATTTAATGCAATGGTTATTTTTAACTGTTATTGGTTAAAAAAAGGACTGCATAAATTGTAATAAATTTTATTTCTATGTATATTGTGGCAGATTATTATGCTTTTGCAATGAACTGTTTTTCTTTGCATTTTGCAACAGTTGAAAATAGCCACTAGGTGGCCACAAATAGACAAAATTGAAATGAGGTTTGGATTGTTTTAAAGTAAAATACAAGACTTCTATAAAAGTGCCAGTCATTTAAAAAAAAATATTGTAATATGCATTTTATATTTATTAGGATATTGATAAACTTTGATCAGTCATTTGTGGGTTGGGTTGGGTTGTTTTACCTCTGAGCGACACTTTTTTGCACACCATGGGCTAAATGGCCAGGTCACATGGACCCCGAAGGCTCAGAGAAGGTTGGGGGAGGGGACCCACTGGAACAGCTGTTGGGAGACAGATGGTAGCCTCCCATCAAGGCCATCCAGCATGTTCTTTAACGTGCACAGGGTATGGCTCTCCCGCACACAGGCCACGGCTTAACGTCCCATCTGACGGATGGCAGCCTTTCCAAGCCCATCGGTGTCCCCTACTGACCGTGGGCAGGGCGGGGAATTTTGCGGAGATAAATCTCAACGCTGACCCAGCTGGGACTCGAACCTGGGAACTACAGATTACGAGCCTGGGGCGCTTCCGACTGAGCCACCCCCGCCCCCATCATTTGTGGGAGTTTTTTTTTTTTTTCAGATTGAAGGTACAATGATGAGTTTATCTGAAATATTTGTACCATTCCTACAAGGAATGAATTGTGATTTGTCAGAAATCTTTCTTCAGCAAGATGGAGCACAGCTATGCACATCAAACTGTGTGGTTTAACTTACCGAGTGATTTCAGTTATTTTCCTTGTAAGTTACGTTTGCTTTATTTTCTAGATGTAAATTCCTGTGACTATTTTTTTGTTGGGATATCATTTTGAGGAACACAGGAAAAATTCAGTGACACTTACAGGCATTACTTACATAGAAATATTACATCTTTTATAAGTAATATTGGATCTGTCCTGTGTAATGCAGTGTGGTGCTTCTGTCGATCAAATATCTTCGTACCCATGTTAAATGGAGTTCTTGATAAATGGTTGGTAGCTGAGTAATATAGCATCTAATATGTTATCAGTAGATCATGGGGAATCCTTTGTAGCTCAAGTCAGTTTTTCTGCCTACTTAAAACAGATTTTTGATTTATTCTATTTCCCACTCATAAAATTTTCTGTAGTTTTGCGTAATAATCACTGAATAATTAGATTGAGTGACTTTAACAAAAAATATGTACTGAAACATGATTTGAATAATTTTCAGATGTCACCATACTATTGATATTTGTTTTGTATATTTTATAAAAGCCTAAAATTACAACAAACTGTTCAAAAGGTAAATATTTGATATTTGTGTGTGAAAGGCTCTGATAACTATTTTAGCAGCCATTGTAATGGCAGCAGAGTAGGCCAAAATTTGATGCTAAAAGTTTGTTATGTTGAAATTTTTATATTGGTCATGTTTTTAAATGTTATACATTAGTTTATTATTAACTGAGGTAGCATAATGTTTTCCAGATAAATATTATTGGACTATTATTCAACTTGCATTTTTTTTATATATAGTTATTTTTAAGTTTTGATGTCTAAGTATCATTCATTTCAAATTGTACTTCATTGTACTGAATAAAGTAAGAAATTCATCCAGAAGAAACTTAATAAACAGTATTTTTATGGAAAAAAATGTGATTTTTATTGGTGAGCTATAGCAAATTCTGCCTAATCATTTAAGCTTTCATGTTAGGTCACTTTAAAGTTAAAGCTGGAAACTCATTATCTTTAAAAGTTGGGTTTTAGCTCTGAGTGGTACTTTTTTCGCACACAGTGGGCTAAATGTCCAGGTTGCGAGAGTTTTGAGAAGGGGACCCACTGTACACGTAGGAGACAGATGGTAGTCTCCTGTCAAGGCCATCCAGATTGTTCTTTTAATGTACAGAGGGTATGGCTATCCCATGGCTTTATACCCCATCCGATGGACTGCATTCTTTCCAAGCCCATCGGTAGCTCCTACTAACCGATGGCAGGATGGGGAATTTGCAGAGAGGATTCAACACTGGCCCAGGTGAGACTTGAAACGGTGAACTGTAGATTACAAGCCTGGTGCGATACTGACTGAGCCACCCCTGCCCCATATCATTAAGAATAAACTTCGAGGGAATGAGACTAAGATAAAGATCTAAATGAAGTCTGTTTAAATACCTTTTCATTTACCAAGGCTGTTTCAGGAGAACCTAACGTTGAGGTAATGACACTTGAACCAACTCGTGATTAAAAAAAATTAAAGCGTTATGGAAGATTCAATGTTTAGCAGCAAAAGCTCTGCCTTTGAAAGCAACTAATAATTGTTGTATTAAAATGTTAACTAAAAGACTGGCCTGCATTAGAGTCTTGAACAGTTTGTGATATCCGTAGTTTTGACTACGATTGTATCAGCCTATATATGCATTATGGAACGCCGTTTCAATCTGATTCAGTTCAGTATCGGGCAACTCCCCCAAAAAAGATTTCCAACATTGGGGCCAGCATGCGCTGAACAGTTTGCTCGTAAGTCGCAACTGGGTACAAAGAAATATGCGATCGTCATGAAATTTCTAGTCCATATTGCTGGTGAAGCAGTCATATAAGCAGTTGATAATACAGTGGACCCCCGATATAACGCGCATATCGGGCGGGAAACAACACCCGCGTTATAAGGTGAACCGCGTTATACCGAGCGGCGTGGTGGCGACACAATAAATTTACTCAGAACGATTTGAGCTATATACTGAAACATCCCATCAACTATATATATATTATGTATTTATATATATATTATATATATTGTCTCCTCTGCCATCCAACCCCTTAACAGTTCCTTCAGGTATGCCGTATTCTCTGTTTGCTTTCGAAACTCCGCTCTTTAGCAATAATGGCAAGCTTTTCTTTCACACTGTAAGCTTTCCTTTTACTCATCATGCATACAATAATTAAACACTATTCAAAATACATGCAGGAACTCAATACATACACAATTACCCAATACGCAGTAACAATAAAATGCGATACTCACTAACGCCGCACGGACCTGTATAAACATGTTTGAACTTATCGCGAACATCGCCCGCGCTATAACCGAGTGCGCGGTATAGCGAGCAGCGCTATAACGAAGGTCCACTGTATGTTCAGGACCGGATCTAGAGGGAGGCATGGCCCCCATTTTCAAAATGGTAAGTTTAATTTTTTTTCCCTCTATTATGTTCCATGTATTTTTCAAGAAAAATTCAAAAACCTGTAAAATGGAGGGAGAAATGTTATAATTTTTGAGAAATTCAGTCTCTTGCCCTCCCCCCTCCCACCTCAACATTTTTGTAGCTAGATGGTGATTCTTGTCCCAACCTCCCCCTCGATTTTTTTCTTGATCCGGGCCTGTTCAGGCTCATAATGTACAGTTCACAGGTTCGAGTCCCACCAAGGTTGAGGTGAAAAACCACAGTGGAAGTGTGTGTGTGGGGGGAAATTTCAAGCTCGTGTTTGTTCCTAATTGACATAGAGCACCGTCGACGGTGCTATTTGAAGGAGAATTTTAAGAATATTAGCCCTGTCTTGAAATCAAGCTGATATCTCTTGCTGTTGAGGAGAAAAACCACGATGGAAGTTGGGGGGGGGGGGGATTTCAAGCTCGTGTTTGTTCCTAATTGACATAGAGCACCGTCGACGGTGCTATTTGAAGGAGAATTTTAAGAATATTAGCCCTGTCTTGAAATCAAGCTGATATCTCTTCCTGTTGAGGAGAAAAACCACGATGGAAGATGGGGGGGGGGATTTCAAGCTCCTGTTTGTTCCTAATTGACATAGAGCACCGTCGACGGTGCTATTTGAAGGAGAATTTTAAGAATATTAGCCTTGTCTTGAAATCAAGCTGATATCTCTTCCTGTTGAGGAGAAAAACCACGATGGAAGTTGGGGGGGGGGGGATTTCAAGCTCGTGTTTGTTCCTAATTGACATAGAGCACCGTCGACGGTGCTATTTGAAGGAGAATTTTAAGAATATTAGCCCTGTCTTTAAATCAAGCTGATATCTCTTCCTGTTGAGAAGATAAACCACGATGGAAGTTGGGGGGGGGGGGGATTTCAAGCTCGTGTTTGTTCCTAATTGACATAGAGCACCGTCGACGGTGCTCTTTGAAGGAGAATTTTAAGAACATTAGCCTTGTCTTGAACTCAAGCTGATATCTCTTCCTGTTGAGGAGAAAAACCACGATGGAAGTTGGGGGGGGGGATTTCAAGCTCCTGTTTGTTCCTAATTGATATAGAGCACCGTCGACGGTGCTATTTGAAGGAGAATTTTAAGAATATTAGCCTTGTCTTGAACTCAAGCTGATATCTCTTCCTGTTGAGGAGAAAAACCACGATGGAAGTTGGGGGGGGGGGATTTCAAGCTCCTGTTTGTTCCTAATTGATATAGAGCACCGTCGACGGTGCTATTTGAAGGAGAATTTTAAGAATATTAGCCTTGTCTTGAAATCAAGCTGATATCTCTTCCTGTTGAGGAGAAAAACCACGATGGAAGTTGGGGGGGGGGGGATTTCAAGCTCCTGTTTGTTCCTAATTGACATAGAGCACCGTCGACGGTGCTATTTGAAGGAGAATTTTAAGAATATTAGCCTTGTCTTGAACTCAAGCTGATATCTCTTCCTGTTGAGGAGAAAAACCACGATGGAAGTTGGGGGGGGGGGGATTTCAAGCTCCTGTTTGTTCCTAATTGATATAGAGCACCGTCGACGGTGCTATTTGAAGGAGAATTTTAAGAATATTAGCCTTGTCTTGAAATCAAGCTGATATCTCTTCCTGTTGAGGAGAAAAACCACGATGGAAGTTGGGGGGGGGGGGGATTTCAAGCTCCTGTTTGTTCCTAATTGACATAGAGCACCGTCGACGGTGCTATTTGAAGGAGAATTTTAAGAATATTAGCCTTGTCTTGAACTCAAGCTGATATCTCTTCCTGTTGAGGAGAAAAACCACGATGGAAGTTGGGGGGGGGGGGATTTCAAGCTCCTGTTTGTTCCTAATTGATATAGAGCACCGTCGACGGTGCTATTTGAAGGAGAATTTTAAGAATATTAGCCTTGTCTTGAACTCAAGCTGATATCTCTTCCTGTTGAGGAGAAAAACCACGATGGAAGTTGGGGGGGGGGGGATTTCAAGCTCCTGTTTGTTCCTAATTGATATAGAGCACCGTCGACGGTGCTATTTGAAGGAGAATTTTAAGAATATTAGCCTTGTCTTGAAATCAAGCTGATATCTCTTCCTGTTGAGGAGAAAAACCACGATGGAAGTTGGGGGGGGGGGGATTTCAAGCTCCTGTTTGTTCCTAATTGACATAGAGCACCGTCGACGGTGCTATTTGAAGGAGAATTTTAAGAATATTAGCCTTGTCTTGAACTCAAGCTGATATCTCTTCCTGTTGAGGAGAAAAACCACGATGGAAGTTGGGGGGGGGGGATTTCAAGCTCCTGTTTGTTCCTAATTGATATAGAGCACCGTCGACGGTGCTATTTGAAGGAGAATTTTAAGAATATTAGCCTTGTCTTGAAATCAAGCTGATATCTCTTCCTGTTGAGGAGAAAAACCACGATGGAAGTTGGGGGGGGGGGGGATTTCAAGCTCCTGTTTGTTCCTAATTGACATAGAGCACCGTCGACGGTGCTATTTGAAGGAGAATTTTAAGAATATTAGCCTTGTCTTGAACTCAAGCTGATATCTCTTCCTGTTGAGGAGAAAAACCACGATGGAAGTTGGGGGGGGGGGGGATTTCAAGCTCCTGTTTGTTCCTAATTGATATAGAGCACCGTCGACGGTGCTATTTGAAGGAGAATTTTAAGAATATTAGCCTTGTCTTGAAATCAAGCTGATATCTCTTCCTGTTGAGGAGAAAAACCACGATGGAAGTTGGGGGGGGGGGATTTCAAGCTCCTGTTTGTTCCTAATTGACATAGAGCACCGTCGACGGTGCTATTTGAAGGAGAATTTTAAGAATATTAGCCTTGTCTTGAACTCAAGCTGATATCTCTTCCTGTTGAGGAGAAAAACCACGATGGAAGTTGGGGGGGGGGGGGATTTCAAGCTCCTGTTTGTTCCTAATTGATATAGAGCACCGTCGACGGTGCTATTTGAAGGAGAATTTTAAGAATATTAGCCTTGTCTTGAACTCAAGCTGATATCTCTTCCTGTTGAGGAGAAAAACCACGATGGAAGTTGGGGGGGGGGGATTTCAAGCTCCTGTTTGTTCCTAATTGATATAGAGCACCGTCGACGGTGCTATTTGAAGGAGAATTTTAAGAATATTAGCCTTGTCTTGAAATCAAGCTGATATCTCTTCCTGTTGAGGAGAAAAACCACGATGGAAGTTGGGGGGGGGGATTTCAAGCTCCTGTTTGTTCCTAATTGACATAGAGCACCGTCGACGGTGCTATTTGAAGGAGAATTTTAAGAATATTAGCCTTGTCTTGAACTCAAGCTGATATCTCTTCCTGTTGAGGAGAAAAACCACGATGGAAGTTGGGGGGGGGGGATTTCAAGCTCGTGTTTGTTCCTAATTGATATAGAGCACCGTCGACGGTGCTATTTGAAGGAGAATTTTAAGAATATTAGCCTTGTCTTGAAATCAAGCTGATATCTCTTCCTGTTGAGGAGATAAACCACGATGGAAGTTGGGGGGGGGGGATTTCAAGCTCCTGTTTGTTCCTAATTGATATAGAGCACCGTCGACGGTGCTATTTGAAGGAGAATTTTAAGAATATTAGCCTTGTCTTGAAATCAAGCTGATATCTCTTCCTGTTGAGGAGATAAACCACGATGGAAGTTGGGGGGGGGGGGGATTTCAAGCTCCTGTTTGTTCCTAATTGATATAGAGCACCGTCGACGGTGCTATTTGAAGGAGAATTTTAAGAATATTAGCCTTGTCTTGAAATCAAGCTGATATCTCTTCCTGTTGAGGAGAAAAACCACGATGGAAGTTGGGGGGGGGGGGATTTCAAGCTCCTGTTTGTTCCTAATTGATATAGAGCACCGTCGACGGTGCTATTTGAAGGAGAATTTTAAGAATATTAGCCTTGTCTTGAAATCAAGCTGATATCTCTTCCTGTTGAGGAGAAAAACCACGATGGAAGTTGGGGGGGGGGGGGATTTCAAGCTCCTGTTTGTTCCTAATTGACATAGAGCACCGTCGACGGTGCTATTTGAAGGAGAATTTTAAGGAATATTAGCCTTGTCTTGAACTCAAGCTGATATCTCTTCCTGTTGAGGAGGAAAAACCACGATGGAAGTTGGGGGGGGGGGATTTCAAGCTCGTGTTTGTTCCTAATTGATATAGAGCACCGTCGACGGTGCTATTTGAAGGAGAATTTTAAGAATATTAGCCTTGTCTTGAAATCAAGCTGATATCTCTTCCTGTTGAGGAGATAAACCACGATGGAAGTTGGGGGGGGGGGGGATTTCAAGCTCCTGTTTGTTCCTAATTGATATAGAGCACCGTCGACGGTGCTATTTGAAGGAGAATTTTAAGAATATTAGCCTTGTCTTGAAATCAAGCTGATATCTCTTCCTGTTGAGGGAGAAAAACCACGATGGAAGTTGGGGGGGGGGATTTCAAGCTCCTGTTTGTTCCTAATTGACATAGAGCACCGTCGACGGTGCTATTTGAAGGAGAATTTTAAGAATATTAGCCTTGTCTTGAACTCAAGCTGATATCTCTTCCTGTTGAGGAGAAAAACCACGATGGAAGTTGGGGGGGGGGGGATTTCAAGCTCGTGTTTGTTCCTAATTGATATAGAGCACCGTCGACGGTGCTATTTGAAGGAGAATTTTAAGAATATTAGCCTTGTCTTGAAATCAAGCTGATATCTCTTCCTGTTGAGGAGATAAACCACGATGGAAGTTGGGGGGGGGGGGGGGATTTCAAGCTCCTGTTTGTTCCTAATTGATATAGAGCACCGTCGACGGTGCTATTTGAAGGAGAATTTTAAGAATATTAGCCTTGTCTTGAAATCAAGCTGATATCTCTTCCTGTTGAGGAGAAAAACCACGATGGAAGTTGGGGGGGGGGGGGGATTTCAAGCTCCTGTTTGTTCCTAATTGACATAGAGCACCGTCGACGGTGCTATTTGAAGGAGAATTTTAAGAATATTAGCCTTGTCTTGAAATCAAGCTGATATCTCTTCCTGTTGAGGAGAAAAACCACGATGGGAAGTTGGGGGGGGGGGGATTTCAAGCTCGTGTTTGTTCCTAATTGACATAGAGCACCGTCGACGGTGCTATTTGAAGGAGAATTTTAAGAATATTAGCCCTGTCTTTAAATCAAGCTGATATCTCTTCCTGTTGAGAAGATAAACCACGATGGAAGTGGGGGGGGGGGATTTCAAGCTCGTGTTTGTTCCTAATTGACATAGAGCACCGTCGACGGTGCTCTTTGAAGGAGAATTTTAAGAACATTAGCCTTGTCTTGAACTCAAGCTGATATCTCTTCCTGTTGAGGAGAAAAACCACGATGGAAGTTGGGGGGGGGGGGGATTTCAAGCTCCTGTTTGTTCCTAATTGATATAGAGCACCGTCCGACGGTGCTATTTGAAGGAGAATTTTAAGAATATTAGCCTTGTCTTGAACTCAAGCTGATATCTCTTCCTGTTGAGGAGAAAAACCACGATGGAAGTTGGGGGGGGGGGGGATTTCAAGCTCCTGTTTGTTCCTAATTGATATAGAGCACCGTCGACGGTGCTATTTGAAGGAGAATTTTAAGAATATTAGCCTTGTCTTGAAATCAAGCTGATATCTCTTCCTGTTGAGGAGAAAAACCACGATGGAAGTTGGGGGGGGGGGGATTTCAAGCTCTGTTTGTTCCTAATTGACATAGAGCACCGTCGACGGTGCTATTTGAAGGAGAATTTTAAGAATATTAGCCTTGTCTTGAACTCAAGCTGATATCTCTTCCTGTTGAGGAGAAAAACCACGATGGAAGTTGGGGGGGGGGGGGGATTTCAAGCTCCTGTTTGTTCCTAATTGATATAGAGCACCGTCGACGGTGCTATTTGAAGGAGAATTTTAAGAATATTAGCCTTGTCTTGAAATCAAGCTGATATCTCTTCCTGTTGAGGAGGAAAAACCACGATGGAAGTTGGGGGGGGGGGGATTTCAAGCTCCTGTTTGTTCCTAATTGACATAGAGCACCGTCGACGGTGCTATTTGAAGGAGAATTTTAAGAATATTAGCCTTGTCTTGAACTCAAGCTGATATCTCTTCCTGTTGAGGAGAAAAACCACGATGGAAGTTGGGGGGGGGGGATTTCAAGCTCGTGTTTGTTCCTAATTGATATAGAGCACCGTCGACGGTGCTATTTGAAGGAGAATTTTAAGAATATTAGCCTTGTCTTGAAATCAAGCTGATATCTCTTCCTGTTGAGGAGAAAAACCACGATGGAAGTTGGGGGGGGGGGATTTCAAGCTCCTGTTTGTTCCTAATTGACATAGAGCACCGTCGACGGTGCTATTTGAAGGAGAATTTTAAGAATATTAGCCTTGTCTTGAAATCAAGCTGATATCTCTTCCTGTTGAGGAGAAAAACCACGATGGAAGTTGGGGGGTGGGGATTTCAAGCTCGTGTTTGTTCCTAATTGATATAGAGCACCGTCGACGGTGCTATTTGAAGGAGAATTTTAAGAATATTAGCCTTGTCTTGAAATCAAGCTGATATCTCTTCCTGTTGAGGAGATAAACCACGATGGAAGTTGGGGGGGGGGGGATTTCAAGCTCCTGTTTGTTCCTAATTGATATAGAGCACCGTCGACGGTGCTATTTGAAGGAGAATTTTAAGAATATTAGCCTTGTCTTGAAATCAAGCTGATATCTCTTCCTGTTGAGGAGAAAAACCACGATGGAAGTTGGGGGGGGGGGGGGATTTCAAGCTCCTGTTTGTTCCTAATTGATATAGAGCACCGTCGACGGTGCTATTTGAAGGAGAATTTTAAGAATATTAGCCTTGTCTTGAACTCAAGCTGATATCTCTTCCTGTTGAGGAGAAAAACCACGATGGAAGTTGGGGGGGGGGGATTTCAAGCTCCTGTTTGTTCCTAATTGACATAGAGCACCGTCGACGGTGCTATTTGAAGGAGAATTTTAAGAATATTAGCCTTGTCTTGAACTCAAGCTGATATCTCTTCCTGTTGAGGAGAAAAACCACGATGGAAGTTGGGGGGGGGGGATTTCAAGCTCCTGTTTGTTCCTAATTGATATAGAGCACCGTCGACGGTGCTATTTGAAGGAGAATTTTAAGAATATTAGCCTTGTCTTGAACTCAAGCTGATATCTCTTCCTGTTGAGGAGAAAAACCACGATGGAAGTTGGGGGGGGGGGATTTCAAGCTCCTGTTTGTTCCTAATTGACATAGAGCACCGTCGACGGTGCTATTTGAAGGAGAATTTTAAGAATATTAGCCTTGTCTTGAACTCAAGCTGATATCTCTTCCTGTTGAGGAGAAAAACCACGATGGAAGTTGGGGGGGGGGGGATTTCAAGCTCCTGTTTGTTCCTAATTGACATAGAGCACCGTCGACGGTGCTATTTGAAGGAGAATTTTAAGAATATTAGCCTTGTCTTGAACTCAAGCTGATATCTCTTCCTGTTGAGGAGAAAAACCACGATGGAAGTTGGGGGGGGGGGGGGATTTCAAGCTCCTGTTTTGTTCCTAATTGATATAGAGCACCGTCGACGGTGCTATTTGAAGGAGAATTTTAAGAATATTAGCCTTGTCTTAAACTCAAGCTGATATCTCTTCCTGTTGAGGAGAAAAACCACGATGGAAGTTGGGGGGGGGGGGATTTCAAGCTCCTGTTTGTTCCTAATTGATATAGAGCACCGTCGACGGTGCTATTTGAAGGAGAATTTTTAAGAATATTAGCCTTGTCTTGAAATCAAGCTGATATCTCTTCCTGTTGAAGAGAAAAACCACGATGGAAGTTGGGGGGGGGGGGGATTTCAAGCTCCTGTTTGTTCCTAATTGACATAGAGCACCGTCGACGGTGCTATTTGAAGGAGAATTTTAAGAATATTAGCCTTGTCTTGAACTCAAGCTGATATCTCTTCCTGTTGAGGAGAAAAACCACGATGGAAGTTGGGGGGGGGGGATTTCAAGCTCGTGTTTGTTCCTAATTGATATAGAGCACCGTCGACGGTGCTATTTGAAGGAGAATTTTAAGAATATTAGCCTTGTCTTGAAATCAAGCTGATATCTCTTCCTGTTGAGGAGATAAACCACGATGGAAGTTGGGGGGGGGGGGGGATTTCAAGCTCCTGTTTGTTCCTAATTGATATAGAGCACCGTCGACGGTGCTATTTGAAGGAGAATTTTAAGAATATTAGCCTTGTCTTGAAATCAAGCTGATATCTCTTCCTGTTGAGGAGATAAACCACGATGGAAGTTGGGGGGGGGGGATTTCAAGCTCCTGTTTGTTCCTAATTGACATAGAGCACCGTCGACGGTGCTATTTGAAGGAGAATTTTAAGAATATTAGCCTTGTCTTGAACTCAAGCTGATATCTCTTCCTGTTGAGGAGAGAAAACCACGATGGAAGTTGGGGGGGGGGGGGATTTCAAGCTCGTGTTTGTTCCTAATTGATATAGAGCACCGTCGACGGTGCTATTTGAAGGAGAATTTTAAGAATATTAGCCTTGTCTTGAAATCAAGCTGATATCTCTTCCTGTTGAGGAGATAAACCACGATGGAAGTTGGGGGGGGGGATTTCAAGCTCCTGTTTGTTCCTAATTGATATAGAGCACCGTCGACGGTGCTATTTGAAGGAGAATTTTAAGAATATTAGCCTTGTCTTGAAATCAAGCTGATATCTCTTCCTGTTGAGGAGAAAAACCACGATGGAAGTTGGGGGGGGGGGGATTTCAAGCTCTGTTTGTTCCTAATTGACATAGAGCACCGTTCGACGGTGCTATTTGAAGGAGAATTTTAAGAATATTAGCCTTGTCTTGAAATCAAGCTGATATCTCTTCCTGTTGAGGAGAAAAACCACGATGGAAGTTGGGGGGGGGGGATTTCAAGCTCCTGTTTGTTCCTAATTGACATAGAGCACCGTCGGACGGTGCTATTTGAAGGAGAATTTTAAGAATATTAGCCTTGTCTTGAAATCAAGCTGATATCTCTTCCTGTTGAGGAGAAAAACCACGATGGAAGTTGGGGGGGGGGGGATTTCAAGCTCCTGTTTGTTCCTAATTGACATAGAGCACCGTCGACGGTGCTATTTGAAGGAGAATTTTAAGAATATTAGCCTTGTCTTGAACTCAAGCTGATATCTCTTCCTGTTGAGGAGAAAAACCACGATGGAAGTTGGGGGGGGGGGGATTTCAAGCTCGTGTTTGTTCCTAATTGATATAGAGCACCGTCGACGGTGCTATTTGAAGGAGAATTTTAAGAATATTAGCCTTGTCTTGAAATCAAGCTGATATCTCTTCCTGTTGAGGAGATAAACCACGATGGAAGTTGGGGGGGGGGGGATTTCAAGCTCCTGTTTGTTCCTAATTGATATAGAGCACCGTCGACGGTGCTATTTGAAGGAGAATTTTAAGAATATTAGCCTTGTCTTGAAATCAAGCTGATATCTCTTCCTGTTGATGGAGAAAAACCACGATGGAAGTTGGGGGGGGGGGGGGGATTTTCAAGCTCCTGTTTGTTCCTAATTGACATAGAGCACCGTCGACGGTGCTATTTGAAGGAGAATTTTAAGAATATTAGCCTTGTCTTGAACTCAAGCTGATATCTCTTCCTGTTGAGGAGAAAAACCACGATGGAAGTTGGGGGGGGGGGGGATTTCAAGCTCGTGTTTGTTCCTAATTGATATAGAGCACCGTCGACGGGTGCTATTTGAAGGAGAATTTTAAGAATATTAGCCTTGTCTTGAAATCAAGCTGATATCTCTTCCTGTTGAGGAGATAAACCACGATGGAAGTTGGGGGGGGGGGGGATTTCAAGCTCCTGTTTGTTCCTAATTGACATAGAGCACCGTCGACGGTGCTATTTGAAGGAGAATTTTAAGAATATTAGCCTTGTCTTGAAATCAAGCTGATATCTCTTCCTGTTGAGGAGAAAAACCACGATGGAAGTTGGGGGGGGGGGGGATTTCAAGCTCCTGTTTGTTCCTAATTGACATAGAGCACCGTCGACGGTGCTATTTGAAGGAGAATTTTAAGAATATTAGCCTTGTCTTGAACTCAAGCTGATATCTCTTCCTGTTGAGGAGAAAAAACACGATGGAAGTTGGGGGGGGGGGATTTCAAGCTCGTGTTTGTTCCTAATTGATATAGAGCACCGTCGACGGTGCTATTTGAAGGAGAATTTTAAGAATATTAGCCTTGTCTTGAAATCAAGCTGATATCTCTTCCTGTTGAGGAGATAAACCACGATGGAAGTTGGGGGGGGGGGATTTCAAGCTCCTGTTTGTTCCTAATTGACATAGAGCACCGTCGACGGTGCTATTTGAAGGAGAATTTTAAGAATATTAGCCCTGTCTTGAAATCAAACTGATATCTCTTCCTGTGAGGAGAAAAATCACGATGGAAGTTGGGGGGGGGGGATTTCAAGCTCGTGTTTGTTCCTAATTGACATAGAGCACCGTCGACGGTGCTATTTGAAGGAGAATTTTAAGAATATTAGCCCTGTCTTGAAATCAAACTGATATCTCTTCCTGTTGAGGAGAAAAACCACGATGGAAGTTGGGGGGGGGGGGGATTTCAAGCTCGTGTTTGTTCCTAATTGACATAGAGCACCGTCGACGGTGCTATTTGAAGGAGAATTTTAAGAATATTAGCCCTGTCTTGAAATCAAACTGATATCTCTTCCTGTTGAGGAGAAAAATCACGATGGAAGTTGGGGGGGGGGGGGGGATTTCAAGCTCGTGTTTGTTTCCTAATTGAACAGAGCACCGTCGACGGTGCTATTTGAAGGAGAATTACAAAAATATTAGCCCTTCTTGAAATCAAGCTGATATCTCTTCCTGTTGAGGAGAAAAATGGGAAAAAACCACGATGGAAGTTGGGGGGGGGGGGGGGGATTTCAAGCTCGTGTTCATAATTGACATAGAGCACCGTCGACGGTGCTATTTGAAGGAGAATTTTTAGCCCTCTTTCGAAATCAAGCGGATATCTCTTCTTGTTGAGAAAAACGGGGAAAAAACCACGATGGAAGTGAAGGGGGGGGGGGAGGATTTCAATCGCGTATTTGTTCCTAATTGACATAGAGCACCGTCGACGGTGCTATTTGAAGAAGAATTTCAAGAATATTAGCCCTGTATATATATGTATATTGTCCCAAGCGGATATCTGTTACTGTTGAGGAGAAAAACCACGATGGAAGTGGGGGGAAATTTCAAGCTCATATTTGTTCCTAATTGAGTTAAGAGAACGATCAGTACCGTCATTTGAAGAAGAATTTCAAGAATATTATCCACTTCATTTCAAGACAGGGCTATCTCTTCCTGTTGAGGAGAAAAACCACGATGGAAGTGGGGGGAAATTTCAAGCTCATATTTGTTCCTAATTGAGTTAAGAG
>JAWZYU010001468.1:0-26373 GCA_038380435.1 Ryuthela nishihirai
CCATAGACCTAATGTTAAACTAAGTTCTATCCTGTAGTCGCAATAATGTTAACGCTGTGGGAAAACAAAAGCACTCATAAAATCCGTTCTAATTGTCAAAAATGAACGCTTCAAAGACCTAGGCATATGTTTTTCCACCTGAAAAAGCTGATTCAAAAGTCAAAACAGCCAAAAAATACATATTTTCCGAGCTATTAAGGAAAAACTGCCAAAAAAACAATCGGACCTCTGAGAAACCAAAAAAGGCAAAAAAGGTCAAAAAGACACTCTCCACCCTTCAAGTATACAGTCCAATACAGGAATCAGTGGTCCGAATTATAAAAAACGCCCCAAACTGAGCAGGCCCAGTGAGAACGTATCAGTCAAGTTTCCCATGTTAAACCTATGAGAAGTGTTGGGAAAAAGAGTCAGAAAAGGCGACAATTTCAAAAATTCACCAAAAATCAACAAACACACTTAGAAGAGAAATGAAGACATCCACATGAAGATAGAAACACATATAAAGTTCTGATAAGAAAAAAAGAACCAAAAGTCCCCTGTAAAGGGGTCAAAAGAGACCCCCAAAAAGGTGACATCCCCAAATCTTCTATATGAAGGAAAGGTCGTAGAGAGACGAAACTTGGCAAACAGACTATTTACACACATTTCGCTAGATACCAGGTGAAAAAAGTCGAAAAAAGTCAAAAACACAGAAAAAATCAAAAATCAGTAAAAGTGACAGGGAGGTGTACATCAAAATCACTAAAAAACAAGCAATCAGTCTTCCCAATTATAAAAAAACGCCCAAAACTGAGCAGGCCAAGTGAGAAACAATCAGACAAGTTACCCATGATAAAGCTATACGATCTCAGAATAGTGAAAAGTCAAAAACAGACAAAAACAAGAAGGGACCCAAGAATCCCCAATGCCCCAGGCTTATCCTGCAAAAGCCCAAATGCCAATACCTGGTGAGCACAAACGCCACATTTCAAACCTGGAAAGCCCAAAGGCCACATGCCAAACCCACAAATGCCCAAATGCCCCAGGCGACATCCGCAAAAGCGCAAATGCCAAACCCGGGAAATCCCAACGACACAGGCCAAACTCGCGAAAGCCTATAAATGCCCCAGGCCAAACCCGCGAAAATAGGCAAAATCAACGAAAACCTGAAAAACGTTATAAATTCCGTTCTAGAAGAGAAAAATGAATGGTTTAAAGAGCTATACCCATGTAATCCAATGCCAGGAACCTGATTCAAGCGTCAAAAACGCCAAAAAGTGACCCGTTCTGGAGTTATTCAAGAAAAAGTGACAAAAACGCAATCGGACCTCAGAGAGGACAAAAAAGCCCAAATCGTTGAAAATGACCCATCCAGTAGAATGAGACAAACCCCTGAAACAAGAATCAGTGGTCCGAATTATTAAAAACGCCCCAGATATGAGCAGGCCCAGTGAGAACGAATCAGTCAAGTTACCCATGTTAAACCTACGGGAAGTGTTGGAAAAAAGAGTCAGAAAAGGCGACATTTTCAAAAATTCACCAAAAATGAACAGACCCACTTAGAAGAGAAATGAAGACATCCACATGAAGATAGAAACACACATAAAGATCTGATAAGGAAAAAAGAACCAAAAGTCACCTCTAAAAAGGTCAAAAAAGACCCCCAAAAAAGTGACATCCCCAAATCTTCTATATGAAGGAAAGGTCATAGAGACACGAAATTTGGCAATTAGACTATAAAACTAGTTTTCGCTAGATATCAGGTGAAAAAAGTCGAAAAAAGTCAAAAACACAGAAAAAGTCAAAAATCATTAAAAGTGACAGGGAGGTGTACATTCAAATCACTAAGAAACAAGCAATCAGTCTTCCCAATTATTAAAAACGCCCAAAACTGAGCAGGCCAAGTGAGAACAAATCACACAACTTAGCCATATAAAAGCTATGGCAAGTGACGCCAAAAAGAGACCGAAAAAGTCGTAAAATCCAAAATTCACCAAACACCAAAAGAGAACCCCAAACCCACGCGCATGCCCCAGGGCAAAAACACCCAAATCCGCCTCAGGGCAAAAGCCCCCAAACTGGCGTACACATCCCGGGTAAAAGCCCCCAAACCTGCACGCCTTGGGAAAACTCCCAAACCTGCGCACATGCCCCAACATAAAGCCCCAAACCCCCATATATACCCCGGGGAAAAGCCGCCAAACCCGCGTCGACGTCCCGGGGCAAAAGCTCCAAACCCGTGCACACATCACCCCGGGGAAAAGCCCCCAAACCCGCACCCTGGAGAAGACCACCAAACCCATGCACACACCCTGGGGAAAACCCCCAAACCTGCGCACACGCCCCAACGTAAAGCCCCAAACCCCCACATATGCCCCGGGGAAAAGCCCCCAGACCCACATGCCCGTGGAAAAGCCAACAGAGTAGCAGAAAAGGCACAAAAAAGTCAAAAATTCACCAGAAATAGAAAAAACGAACAAAAACGAAAAAAAAAGTGATAGGAAGACTCAGGAGGCAAGAATGCACAAGGTGATAAGGAAAGTTCAAAACCATAACTATGCAGAGATGACGTCACAAGCGAGAAATATCCAAAATCAATGAAAAAGTGAAAAACAGTCTAAAATCGGTTCTAAGAGACCAAATCTCAAAGTTTCAACAGCTACACCCAGGTAATCGAGTGCTAGGAACCAGATTCAAGCGTCAAAATCGCCAAAAACTGACCCGCTCCAGAGATATAAGCCAAAAAGTGTCGAAAAGTGCCAAAAAACGCAATCGGACCTCTGAGAGGACAGAAAAACCCCGATCTATAGAAATGACCACTCAGGTAGAATGACACAATCCCCTCTAACATGAATCAGTGGTCCTAATTATTAAAAACGCCCCAGACTGAGCAGGCCAAGTAAGAACGTAATCCGTAAAGTTTGCCATGTTATCCTATGAGAATCCTAAGCCTAAAACGCTCCAAAACACAAAATATTCAAAAAATCACCAAAAATCAAAAAAAGGAGTTAGAGAGTCAAAAAGCACATCAACAGAAAGGGGATGAGTGAAGCTAGGATCTGATCGAAAAACATTCACAAAAAATCCCTTCTAAGGTAGAGTGACAAAGCCTCAAAGTTGCAGTGAAATAGCAAAAAAAAGAGACCCCCCAGGGTGAAAAAAAACTGATCAAAGTGACCTTAAGGGACCCAAAAAGACACTGGAAAAAACAAAGTCAAAAAAAGTCCCAAAACTGAGGAGATATAGCAATTTGAAATAATCACAGAATCTCCAAACCCAGGGTTTGCAGGTAACTGACAGACAGAGCTCTCTCCATAGACTTAATGTTAAACCAAGTTCTATCCTGTAGTCGCAATATTGTTAACGCTATGGGAAACGAAAAACGGTCATAAAATCCGTTCTAATAAAGATAAATCAACGCTTCAAAGGCCTAGTCATATGTTTTCCCACGTGATAAAGCCATTGCAAAAGTCAAAACAGCAAAAAAATCAATAGTTTTCGAGTTATAACGAAAAAAGTGACAAAAACGCAATCGGACCTGGGAGAAACCAAAAAACGCAAAAAACGTCAAAACGACACTCTACACCCCTGAAGTATAAAGTATAAAACATGAATCAGTCGTCCGAATTATTAAAAACGCCCCGAAACTGAGCAAGCCAAGTGAGAACGAATCAGTAAAGTTTCCCCATGTTAACCTATGGAGAATCAGACACAAAAACTGTCGAAAAGCTAAAATTTTCAAAAATTCACCAAAAATAGAAAAATCGACAAACAGCGAGAAAAAAGTCGATAGAACGACACAGAGTACAAGAACACACAACGTGATAAGCAAAGTTAAAATCGATCACTGTGCAGACATGACGTCACAGGCCAAAAACAGGCAAAATCCATAAAAAGGTGAAAATCGCTATAAAATCGGTTCTAAGAGACAAAAATGGATGGTTTAAAGAGCTATACCCATGTAATCCACTTCAAGGAACCCGACTCCAGCGTCAAAATCCCGAAAAAGTGACCCGTTCTAGAGATATTGACGAAAAACAGCCAAAAACGCAATCGGACCTGAGAGAAACCAAAAACACCCAAATCTCAAGAAATGACCCCTCTGGTATAAACAGACATCCCCCTGGAACAGGAATCAGTCGTCCGAATTATAAAAAACGCCCCTAAACTGAGCAGGCCAAGTGAGAACGAATCAGTAAAGTTCAGCCATGTTAAAAGACGTATGCTCCATAGACCTAATGTTAAACTAAGTTCTATCCTGTAGTCGCAATAATGTTAACGCTGTGGGAAAACAAAAGCACTCATAAAATCCGTTCTAATTGTCAAAAATGAACGCTTCAAAGACCTAGGCATATGTTTTTCCACCTGAAAAAGCTGATTCAAAAGTCAAAACAGCCAAAAAATACATATTTTCCGAGCTATTAAGGAAAAACTGCCAAAAAAACAATCGGACCTCTGAGAAACCAAAAAAGGCAAAAAAGGTCAAAAAGACACTCTCCACCCTTCAAGTATACAGTCCAATACAGGAATCAGTGGTCCGAATTATAAAAAACGCCCCAAACTGAGCAGGCCCAGTGAGAACGTATCAGTCAAGTTTCCCATGTTAAACCTATGAGAAGTGTTGGGAAAAAGAGTCAGAAAAGGCGACAATTTCAAAAATTCACCAAAAATCAACAAACACACTTAGAAGAGAAATGAAGACATCCACATGAAGATAGAAACACATATAAAGTTCTGATAAGAAAAAAAGAACCAAAAGTCCCCTGTAAAGGGGTCAAAAGAGACCCCCAAAAAGGTGACATCCCCAAATCTTCTATATGAAGGAAAGGTCGTAGAGAGACGAAACTTGGCAAACAGACTATTTACACACATTTCGCTAGATACCAGGTGAAAAAAGTCGAAAAAAGTCAAAAACACAGAAAAAATCAAAAATCAGTAAAAGTGACAGGGAGGTGTACATCAAAATCACTAAAAAACAAGCAATCAGTCTTCCCAATTATAAAAAAACGCCCAAAACTGAGCAGGCCAAGTGAGAAACAATCAGACAAGTTACCCATGATAAAGCTATACGATCTCAGAATAGTGAAAAGTCAAAAACAGACAAAAACAAGAAGGGACCCAAGAATCCCCAATGCCCCAGGCTTATCCTGCAAAAGCCCAAATGCCAATACCTGGTGAGCACAAACGCCACATTTCAAACCTGGAAAGCCCAAAGGCCACATGCCAAACCCACAAATGCCCAAATGCCCCAGGCGACATCCGCAAAAGCGCAAATGCCAAACCCGGGAAATCCCAACGACACAGGCCAAACTCGCGAAAGCCTATAAATGCCCCAGGCCAAACCCGCGAAAATAGGCAAAATCAACGAAAACCTGAAAAACGTTATAAATTCCGTTCTAGAAGAGAAAAATGAATGGTTTAAAGAGCTATACCCATGTAATCCACTTCAAGGAACCCGACTCCAGCGTCAAAATCCCGAAAAAGTGACCCGTTCTAGAGATATTGACGAAAAACAGCCAAAAACGCAATCGGACCTGAGAGAAACCAAAAACACCCAAATCTCAAGAAATGACCCCTCTGGTATAAACAGACATCCCCCTGGAACAGGAATCAGTCGTCCGAATTATAAAAAACGCCCCTAAACTGAGCAGGCCAAGTGAGAACGAATCAGTAAAGTTCAGCCATGTTAAAAGACGTATGCTCCATAGACCTAATGTTAAACTAAGTTCTATCCTGTAGTCGCAATAATGTTAACGCTGTGGGAAAACAAAAGCACTCATAAAATCCGTTCTAATTGTCAAAAATGAACGCTTCAAAGACCTAGGCATATGTTTTTCCACCTGAAAAAGCTGATTCAAAAGTCAAAACAGCCAAAAAATACATATTTTCCGAGCTATTAAGGAAAAACTGCCAAAAAAACAATCGGACCTCTGAGAAACCAAAAAAGGCAAAAAAGGTCAAAAAGACACTCTCCACCCTTCAAGTATACAGTCCAATACAGGAATCAGTGGTCCGAATTATAAAAAACGCCCCAAACTGAGCAGGCCCAGTGAGAACGTATCAGTCAAGTTTCCCATGTTAAACCTATGAGAAGTGTTGGGAAAAAGAGTCAGAAAAGGCGACAATTTCAAAAATTCACCAAAAATCAACAAACACACTTAGAAGAGAAATGAAGACATCCACATGAAGATAGAAACACATATAAAGTTCTGATAAGAAAAAAAGAACCAAAAGTCCCCTGTAAAGGGGTCAAAAGAGACCCCCAAAAAGGTGACATCCCCAAATCTTCTATATGAAGGAAAGGTCGTAGAGAGACGAAACTTGGCAAACAGACTATTTACACACATTTCGCTAGATACCAGGTGAAAAAAGTCGAAAAAAGTCAAAAACACAGAAAAAATCAAAAATCAGTAAAAGTGACAGGGAGGTGTACATCAAAATCACTAAAAAACAAGCAATCAGTCTTCCCAATTATAAAAAAACGCCCAAAACTGAGCAGGCCAAGTGAGAAACAATCAGACAAGTTACCCATGATAAAGCTATACGATCTCAGAATAGTGAAAAGTCAAAAACAGACAAAAACAAGAAGGGACCCAAGAATCCCCAATGCCCCAGGCTTATCCTGCAAAAGCCCAAATGCCAATACCTGGTGAGCACAAACGCCACATTTCAAACCTGGAAAGCCCAAAGGCCACATGCCAAACCCACAAATGCCCAAATGCCCCAGGCGACATCCGCAAAAGCGCAAATGCCAAACCCGGGAAATCCCAACGACACAGGCCAAACTCGCGAAAGCCTATAAATGCCCCAGGCCAAACCCGCGAAAATAGGCAAAATCAACGAAAACCTGAAAAACGTTATAAATTCCGTTCTAGAAGAGAAAAATGAATGGTTTAAAGAGCTATACCCATGTAATCCACTTCAAGGAACCCGACTCCAGCGTCAAAATCCCGAAAAAGTGACCCGTTCTAGAGATATTGACGAAAAACAGCCAAAAACGCAATCGGACCTGAGAGAAACCAAAAACACCCAAATCTCAAGAAATGACCCCTCTGGTATAAACAGACATCCCCCTGGAACAGGAATCAGTCGTCCGAATTATAAAAAACGCCCCTAAACTGAGCAGGCCAAGTGAGAACGAATCAGTAAAGTTCAGCCATGTTAAAAGACGTATGCTCCATAGACCTAATGTTAAACTAAGTTCTATCCTGTAGTCGCAATAATGTTAACGCTGTGGGAAAACAAAAGCACTCATAAAATCCGTTCTAATTGTCAAAAATGAACGCTTCAAAGACCTAGGCATATGTTTTTCCACCTGAAAAAGCTGATTCAAAAGTCAAAACAGCCAAAAAATACATATTTTCCGAGCTATTAAGGAAAAACTGCCAAAAAAACAATCGGACCTCTGAGAAACCAAAAAAGGCAAAAAAGGTCAAAAAGACACTCTCCACCCTTCAAGTATACAGTCCAATACAGGAATCAGTGGTCCGAATTATAAAAAACGCCCCAAACTGAGCAGGCCCAGTGAGAACGTATCAGTCAAGTTTCCCATGTTAAACCTATGAGAAGTGTTGGGAAAAAGAGTCAGAAAAGGCGACAATTTCAAAAATTCACCAAAAATCAACAAACACACTTAGAAGAGAAATGAAGACATCCACATGAAGATAGAAACACATATAAAGTTCTGATAAGAAAAAAAGAACCAAAAGTCCCCTGTAAAGGGGTCAAAAGAGACCCCCAAAAAGGTGACATCCCCAAATCTTCTATATGAAGGAAAGGTCGTAGAGAGACGAAACTTGGCAAACAGACTATTTACACACATTTCGCTAGATACCAGGTGAAAAAAGTCGAAAAAAGTCAAAAACACAGAAAAAATCAAAAATCAGTAAAAGTGACAGGGAGGTGTACATCAAAATCACTAAAAAACAAGCAATCAGTCTTCCCAATTATAAAAAAACGCCCAAAACTGAGCAGGCCAAGTGAGAAACAATCAGACAAGTTACCCATGATAAAGCTATACGATCTCAGAATAGTGAAAAGTCAAAAACAGACAAAAACAAGAAGGGACCCAAGAATCCCCAATGCCCCAGGCTTATCCTGCAAAAGCCCAAATGCCAATACCTGGTGAGCACAAACGCCACATTTCAAACCTGGAAAGCCCAAAGGCCACATGCCAAACCCACAAATGCCCAAATGCCCCAGGCGACATCCGCAAAAGCGCAAATGCCAAACCCGGGAAATCCCAACGACACAGGCCAAACTCGCGAAAGCCTATAAATGCCCCAGGCCAAACCCGCGAAAATAGGCAAAATCAACGAAAACCTGAAAAACGTTATAAATTCCGTTCTAGAAGAGAAAAATGAATGGTTTAAAGAGCTATACCCATGTAATCCACTTCAAGGAACCCGACTCCAGCGTCAAAATCCCGAAAAAGTGACCCGTTCTAGAGATATTGACGAAAAACAGCCAAAAACGCAATCGGACCTGAGAGAAACCAAAAACACCCAAATCTCAAGAAATGACCCCTCTGGTATAAACAGACATCCCCCTGGAACAGGAATCAGTCGTCCGAATTATAAAAAACGCCCCTAAACTGAGCAGGCCAAGTGAGAACGAATCAGTAAAGTTCAGCCATGTTAAAAGACGTATGCTCCATAGACCTAATGTTAAACTAAGTTCTATCCTGTAGTCGCAATAATGTTAACGCTGTGGGAAAACAAAAGCACTCATAAAATCCGTTCTAATTGTCAAAAATGAACGCTTCAAAGACCTAGGCATATGTTTTTCCACCTGAAAAAGCTGATTCAAAAGTCAAAACAGCCAAAAAATACATATTTTCCGAGCTATTAAGGAAAAACTGCCAAAAAAACAATCGGACCTCTGAGAAACCAAAAAAGGCAAAAAAGGTCAAAAAGACACTCTCCACCCTTCAAGTATACAGTCCAATACAGGAATCAGTGGTCCGAATTATAAAAAACGCCCCAAACTGAGCAGGCCCAGTGAGAACGTATCAGTCAAGTTTCCCATGTTAAACCTATGAGAAGTGTTGGGAAAAAGAGTCAGAAAAGGCGACAATTTCAAAAATTCACCAAAAATCAACAAACACACTTAGAAGAGAAATGAAGACATCCACATGAAGATAGAAACACATATAAAGTTCTGATAAGAAAAAAAGAACCAAAAGTCCCCTGTAAAGGGGTCAAAAGAGACCCCCAAAAAGGTGACATCCCCAAATCTTCTATATGAAGGAAAGGTCGTAGAGAGACGAAACTTGGCAAACAGACTATTTACACACATTTCGCTAGATACCAGGTGAAAAAAGTCGAAAAAAGTCAAAAACACAGAAAAAATCAAAAATCAGTAAAAGTGACAGGGAGGTGTACATCAAAATCACTAAAAAACAAGCAATCAGTCTTCCCAATTATAAAAAAACGCCCAAAACTGAGCAGGCCAAGTGAGAAACAATCAGACAAGTTACCCATGATAAAGCTATACGATCTCAGAATAGTGAAAAGTCAAAAACAGACAAAAACAAGAAGGGACCCAAGAATCCCCAATGCCCCAGGCTTATCCTGCAAAAGCCCAAATGCCAATACCTGGTGAGCACAAACGCCACATTTCAAACCTGGAAAGCCCAAAGGCCACATGCCAAACCCACAAATGCCCAAATGCCCCAGGCGACATCCGCAAAAGCGCAAATGCCAAACCCGGGAAATCCCAACGACACAGGCCAAACTCGCGAAAGCCTATAAATGCCCCAGGCCAAACCCGCGAAAATAGGCAAAATCAACGAAAACCTGAAAAACGTTATAAATTCCGTTCTAGAAGAGAAAAATGAATGGTTTAAAGAGCTATACCCATGTAATCCACTTCAAGGAACCCGACTCCAGCGTCAAAATCCCGAAAAAGTGACCCGTTCTAGAGATATTGACGAAAAACAGCCAAAAACGCAATCGGACCTGAGAGAAACCAAAAACACCCAAATCTCAAGAAATGACCCCTCTGGTATAAACAGACATCCCCCTGGAACAGGAATCAGTCGTCCGAATTATAAAAAACGCCCCTAAACTGAGCAGGCCAAGTGAGAACGAATCAGTAAAGTTCAGCCATGTTAAAAGACGTATGCTCCATAGACCTAATGTTAAACTAAGTTCTATCCTGTAGTCGCAATAATGTTAACGCTGTGGGAAAACAAAAGCACTCATAAAATCCGTTCTAATTGTCAAAAATGAACGCTTCAAAGACCTAGGCATATGTTTTTCCACCTGAAAAAGCTGATTCAAAAGTCAAAACAGCCAAAAAATACATATTTTCCGAGCTATTAAGGAAAAACTGCCAAAAAAACAATCGGACCTCTGAGAAACCAAAAAAGGCAAAAAAGGTCAAAAAGACACTCTCCACCCTTCAAGTATACAGTCCAATACAGGAATCAGTGGTCCGAATTATAAAAAACGCCCCAAACTGAGCAGGCCCAGTGAGAACGTATCAGTCAAGTTTCCCATGTTAAACCTATGAGAAGTGTTGGGAAAAAGAGTCAGAAAAGGCGACAATTTCAAAAATTCACCAAAAATCAACAAACACACTTAGAAGAGAAATGAAGACATCCACATGAAGATAGAAACACATATAAAGTTCTGATAAGAAAAAAAGAACCAAAAGTCCCCTGTAAAGGGGTCAAAAGAGACCCCCAAAAAGGTGACATCCCCAAATCTTCTATATGAAGGAAAGGTCGTAGAGAGACGAAACTTGGCAAACAGACTATTTACACACATTTCGCTAGATACCAGGTGAAAAAAGTCGAAAAAAGTCAAAAACACAGAAAAAATCAAAAATCAGTAAAAGTGACAGGGAGGTGTACATCAAAATCACTAAAAAACAAGCAATCAGTCTTCCCAATTATAAAAAAACGCCCAAAACTGAGCAGGCCAAGTGAGAAACAATCAGACAAGTTACCCATGATAAAGCTATACGATCTCAGAATAGTGAAAAGTCAAAAACAGACAAAAACAAGAAGGGACCCAAGAATCCCCAATGCCCCAGGCTTATCCTGCAAAAGCCCAAATGCCAATACCTGGTGAGCACAAACGCCACATTTCAAACCTGGAAAGCCCAAAGGCCACATGCCAAACCCACAAATGCCCAAATGCCCCAGGCGACATCCGCAAAAGCGCAAATGCCAAACCCGGGAAATCCCAACGACACAGGCCAAACTCGCGAAAGCCTATAAATGCCCCAGGCCAAACCCGCGAAAATAGGCAAAATCAACGAAAACCTGAAAAACGTTATAAATTCCGTTCTAGAAGAGAAAAATGAATGGTTTAAAGAGCTATACCCATGTAATCCACTTCAAGGAACCCGACTCCAGCGTCAAAATCCCGAAAAAGTGACCCGTTCTAGAGATATTGACGAAAAACAGCCAAAAACGCAATCGGACCTGAGAGAAACCAAAAACACCCAAATCTCAAGAAATGACCCCTCTGGTATAAACAGACATCCCCCTGGAACAGGAATCAGTCGTCCGAATTATAAAAAACGCCCCTAAACTGAGCAGGCCAAGTGAGAACGAATCAGTAAAGTTCAGCCATGTTAAAAGACGTATGCTCCATAGACCTAATGTTAAACTAAGTTCTATCCTGTAGTCGCAATAATGTTAACGCTGTGGGAAAACAAAAGCACTCATAAAATCCGTTCTAATTGTCAAAAATGAACGCTTCAAAGACCTAGGCATATGTTTTTCCACCTGAAAAAGCTGATTCAAAAGTCAAAACAGCCAAAAAATACATATTTTCCGAGCTATTAAGGAAAAACTGCCAAAAAAACAATCGGACCTCTGAGAAACCAAAAAAGGCAAAAAAGGTCAAAAAGACACTCTCCACCCTTCAAGTATACAGTCCAATACAGGAATCAGTGGTCCGAATTATAAAAAACGCCCCAAACTGAGCAGGCCCAGTGAGAACGTATCAGTCAAGTTTCCCATGTTAAACCTATGAGAAGTGTTGGGAAAAAGAGTCAGAAAAGGCGACAATTTCAAAAATTCACCAAAAATCAACAAACACACTTAGAAGAGAAATGAAGACATCCACATGAAGATAGAAACACATATAAAGTTCTGATAAGAAAAAAAGAACCAAAAGTCCCCTGTAAAGGGGTCAAAAGAGACCCCCAAAAAGGTGACATCCCCAAATCTTCTATATGAAGGAAAGGTCGTAGAGAGACGAAACTTGGCAAACAGACTATTTACACACATTTCGCTAGATACCAGGTGAAAAAAGTCGAAAAAAGTCAAAAACACAGAAAAAATCAAAAATCAGTAAAAGTGACAGGGAGGTGTACATCAAAATCACTAAAAAACAAGCAATCAGTCTTCCCAATTATAAAAAAACGCCCAAAACTGAGCAGGCCAAGTGAGAAACAATCAGACAAGTTACCCATGATAAAGCTATACGATCTCAGAATAGTGAAAAGTCAAAAACAGACAAAAACAAGAAGGGACCCAAGAATCCCCAATGCCCCAGGCTTATCCTGCAAAAGCCCAAATGCCAATACCTGGTGAGCACAAACGCCACATTTCAAACCTGGAAAGCCCAAAGGCCACATGCCAAACCCACAAATGCCCAAATGCCCCAGGCGACATCCGCAAAAGCGCAAATGCCAAACCCGGGAAATCCCAACGACACAGGCCAAACTCGCGAAAGCCTATAAATGCCCCAGGCCAAACCCGCGAAAATAGGCAAAATCAACGAAAACCTGAAAAACGTTATAAATTCCGTTCTAGAAGAGAAAAATGAATGGTTTAAAGAGCTATACCCATGTAATCCACTTCAAGGAACCCGACTCCAGCGTCAAAATCCCGAAAAAGTGACCCGTTCTAGAGATATTGACGAAAAACAGCCAAAAACGCAATCGGACCTGAGAGAAACCAAAAACACCCAAATCTCAAGAAATGACCCCTCTGGTATAAACAGACATCCCCCTGGAACAGGAATCAGTCGTCCGAATTATAAAAAACGCCCCTAAACTGAGCAGGCCAAGTGAGAACGAATCAGTAAAGTTCAGCCATGTTAAAAGACGTATGCTCCATAGACCTAATGTTAAACTAAGTTCTATCCTGTAGTCGCAATAATGTTAACGCTGTGGGAAAACAAAAGCACTCATAAAATCCGTTCTAATTGTCAAAAATGAACGCTTCAAAGACCTAGGCATATGTTTTTCCACCTGAAAAAGCTGATTCAAAAGTCAAAACAGCCAAAAAATACATATTTTCCGAGCTATTAAGGAAAAACTGCCAAAAAAACAATCGGACCTCTGAGAAACCAAAAAAGGCAAAAAAGGTCAAAAAGACACTCTCCACCCTTCAAGTATACAGTCCAATACAGGAATCAGTGGTCCGAATTATAAAAAACGCCCCAAACTGAGCAGGCCCAGTGAGAACGTATCAGTCAAGTTTCCCATGTTAAACCTATGAGAAGTGTTGGGAAAAAGAGTCAGAAAAGGCGACAATTTCAAAAATTCACCAAAAATCAACAAACACACTTAGAAGAGAAATGAAGACATCCACATGAAGATAGAAACACATATAAAGTTCTGATAAGAAAAAAAGAACCAAAAGTCCCCTGTAAAGGGGTCAAAAGAGACCCCCAAAAAGGTGACATCCCCAAATCTTCTATATGAAGGAAAGGTCGTAGAGAGACGAAACTTGGCAAACAGACTATTTACACACATTTCGCTAGATACCAGGTGAAAAAAGTCGAAAAAAGTCAAAAACACAGAAAAAATCAAAAATCAGTAAAAGTGACAGGGAGGTGTACATCAAAATCACTAAAAAACAAGCAATCAGTCTTCCCAATTATAAAAAAACGCCCAAAACTGAGCAGGCCAAGTGAGAAACAATCAGACAAGTTACCCATGATAAAGCTATACGATCTCAGAATAGTGAAAAGTCAAAAACAGACAAAAACAAGAAGGGACCCAAGAATCCCCAATGCCCCAGGCTTATCCTGCAAAAGCCCAAATGCCAATACCTGGTGAGCACAAACGCCACATTTCAAACCTGGAAAGCCCAAAGGCCACATGCCAAACCCACAAATGCCCAAATGCCCCAGGCGACATCCGCAAAAGCGCAAATGCCAAACCCGGGAAATCCCAACGACACAGGCCAAACTCGCGAAAGCCTATAAATGCCCCAGGCCAAACCCGCGAAAATAGGCAAAATCAACGAAAACCTGAAAAACGTTATAAATTCCGTTCTAGAAGAGAAAAATGAATGGTTTAAAGAGCTATACCCATGTAATCCACTTCAAGGAACCCGACTCCAGCGTCAAAATCCCGAAAAAGTGACCCGTTCTAGAGATATTGACGAAAAACAGCCAAAAACGCAATCGGACCTGAGAGAAACCAAAAACACCCAAATCTCAAGAAATGACCCCTCTGGTATAAACAGACATCCCCCTGGAACAGGAATCAGTCGTCCGAATTATAAAAAACGCCCCTAAACTGAGCAGGCCAAGTGAGAACGAATCAGTAAAGTTCAGCCATGTTAAAAGACGTATGCTCCATAGACCTAATGTTAAACTAAGTTCTATCCTGTAGTCGCAATAATGTTAACGCTGTGGGAAAACAAAAGCACTCATAAAATCCGTTCTAATTGTCAAAAATGAACGCTTCAAAGACCTAGGCATATGTTTTTCCACCTGAAAAAGCTGATTCAAAAGTCAAAACAGCCAAAAAATACATATTTTCCGAGCTATTAAGGAAAAACTGCCAAAAAAACAATCGGACCTCTGAGAAACCAAAAAAGGCAAAAAAGGTCAAAAAGACACTCTCCACCCTTCAAGTATACAGTCCAATACAGGAATCAGTGGTCCGAATTATAAAAAACGCCCCAAACTGAGCAGGCCCAGTGAGAACGTATCAGTCAAGTTTCCCATGTTAAACCTATGAGAAGTGTTGGGAAAAAGAGTCAGAAAAGGCGACAATTTCAAAAATTCACCAAAAATCAACAAACACACTTAGAAGAGAAATGAAGACATCCACATGAAGATAGAAACACATATAAAGTTCTGATAAGAAAAAAAGAACCAAAAGTCCCCTGTAAAGGGGTCAAAAGAGACCCCCAAAAAGGTGACATCCCCAAATCTTCTATATGAAGGAAAGGTCGTAGAGAGACGAAACTTGGCAAACAGACTATTTACACACATTTCGCTAGATACCAGGTGAAAAAAGTCGAAAAAAGTCAAAAACACAGAAAAAATCAAAAATCAGTAAAAGTGACAGGGAGGTGTACATCAAAATCACTAAAAAACAAGCAATCAGTCTTCCCAATTATAAAAAAACGCCCAAAACTGAGCAGGCCAAGTGAGAAACAATCAGACAAGTTACCCATGATAAAGCTATACGATCTCAGAATAGTGAAAAGTCAAAAACAGACAAAAACAAGAAGGGACCCAAGAATCCCCAATGCCCCAGGCTTATCCTGCAAAAGCCCAAATGCCAATACCTGGTGAGCACAAACGCCACATTTCAAACCTGGAAAGCCCAAAGGCCACATGCCAAACCCACAAATGCCCAAATGCCCCAGGCGACATCCGCAAAAGCGCAAATGCCAAACCCGGGAAATCCCAACGACACAGGCCAAACTCGCGAAAGCCTATAAATGCCCCAGGCCAAACCCGCGAAAATAGGCAAAATCAACGAAAACCTGAAAAACGTTATAAATTCCGTTCTAGAAGAGAAAAATGAATGGTTTAAAGAGCTATACCCATGTAATCCACTTCAAGGAACCCGACTCCAGCGTCAAAATCCCGAAAAAGTGACCCGTTCTAGAGATATTGACGAAAAACAGCCAAAAACGCAATCGGACCTGAGAGAAACCAAAAACACCCAAATCTCAAGAAATGACCCCTCTGGTATAAACAGACATCCCCCTGGAACAGGAATCAGTCGTCCGAATTATAAAAAACGCCCCTAAACTGAGCAGGCCAAGTGAGAACGAATCAGTAAAGTTCAGCCATGTTAAAAGACGTATGCTCCATAGACCTAATGTTAAACTAAGTTCTATCCTGTAGTCGCAATAATGTTAACGCTGTGGGAAAACAAAAGCACTCATAAAATCCGTTCTAATTGTCAAAAATGAACGCTTCAAAGACCTAGGCATATGTTTTTCCACCTGAAAAAGCTGATTCAAAAGTCAAAACAGCCAAAAAATACATATTTTCCGAGCTATTAAGGAAAAACTGCCAAAAAAACAATCGGACCTCTGAGAAACCAAAAAAGGCAAAAAAGGTCAAAAAGACACTCTCCACCCTTCAAGTATACAGTCCAATACAGGAATCAGTGGTCCGAATTATAAAAAACGCCCCAAACTGAGCAGGCCCAGTGAGAACGTATCAGTCAAGTTTCCCATGTTAAACCTATGAGAAGTGTTGGGAAAAAGAGTCAGAAAAGGCGACAATTTCAAAAATTCACCAAAAATCAACAAACACACTTAGAAGAGAAATGAAGACATCCACATGAAGATAGAAACACATATAAAGTTCTGATAAGAAAAAAAGAACCAAAAGTCCCCTGTAAAGGGGTCAAAAGAGACCCCCAAAAAGGTGACATCCCCAAATCTTCTATATGAAGGAAAGGTCGTAGAGAGACGAAACTTGGCAAACAGACTATTTACACACATTTCGCTAGATACCAGGTGAAAAAAGTCGAAAAAAGTCAAAAACACAGAAAAAATCAAAAATCAGTAAAAGTGACAGGGAGGTGTACATCAAAATCACTAAAAAACAAGCAATCAGTCTTCCCAATTATAAAAAAACGCCCAAAACTGAGCAGGCCAAGTGAGAAACAATCAGACAAGTTACCCATGATAAAGCTATACGATCTCAGAATAGTGAAAAGTCAAAAACAGACAAAAACAAGAAGGGACCCAAGAATCCCCAATGCCCCAGGCTTATCCTGCAAAAGCCCAAATGCCAATACCTGGTGAGCACAAACGCCACATTTCAAACCTGGAAAGCCCAAAGGCCACATGCCAAACCCACAAATGCCCAAATGCCCCAGGCGACATCCGCAAAAGCGCAAATGCCAAACCCGGGAAATCCCAACGACACAGGCCAAACTCGCGAAAGCCTATAAATGCCCCAGGCCAAACCCGCGAAAATAGGCAAAATCAACGAAAACCTGAAAAACGTTATAAATTCCGTTCTAGAAGAGAAAAATGAATGGTTTAAAGAGCTATACCCATGTAATCCAATGCCAGGAACCTGATTCAAGCGTCAAAAACGCCAAAAAGTGACCCGTTCTGGAGTTATTCAAGAAAAAGTGACAAAAACGCAATCGGACCTCAGAGAGGACAAAAAAGCCCAAATCGTTGAAAATGACCCATCCAGTAGAATGAGACAAACCCCTGAAACAAGAATCAGTGGTCCGAATTATTAAAAACGCCCCAGATATGAGCAGGCCCAGTGAGAACGAATCAGTCAAGTTACCCATGTTAAACCTACGGGAAGTGTTGGAAAAAAGAGTCAGAAAAGGCGACATTTTCAAAAATTCACCAAAAATGAACAGACCCACTTAGAAGAGAAATGAAGACATCCACATGAAGATAGAAACACACATAAAGATCTGATAAGGAAAAAAGAACCAAAAGTCACCTCTAAAAAGGTCAAAAAAGACCCCCAAAAAAGTGACATCCCCAAATCTTCTATATGAAGGAAAGGTCATAGAGACACGAAATTTGGCAATTAGACTATAAAACTAGTTTTCGCTAGATATCAGGTGAAAAAAGTCGAAAAAAGTCAAAAACACAGAAAAAGTCAAAAATCATTAAAAGTGACAGGGAGGTGTACATTCAAATCACTAAGAAACAAGCAATCAGTCTTCCCAATTATTAAAAACGCCCAAAACTGAGCAGGCCAAGTGAGAACAAATCACACAACTTAGCCATATAAAAGCTATGGCAAGTGACGCCAAAAAGAGACCGAAAAAGTCGTAAAATCCAAAATTCACCAAACACCAAAAGAGAACCCCAAACCCACGCGCATGCCCCAGGGCAAAAACACCCAAATCCGCCTCAGGGCAAAAGCCCCCAAACTGGCGTACACATCCCGGGTAAAAGCCCCCAAACCTGCACGCCTTGGGAAAACTCCCAAACCTGCGCACATGCCCCAACATAAAGCCCCAAACCCCCATATATACCCCGGGGAAAAGCCGCCAAACCCGCGTCGACGTCCCGGGGCAAAAGCTCCAAACCCGTGCACACATCACCCCGGGGAAAAGCCCCCAAACCCGCACCCTGGAGAAGACCACCAAACCCATGCACACACCCTGGGGAAAACCCCCAAACCTGCGCACACGCCCCAACGTAAAGCCCCAAACCCCCACATATGCCCCGGGGAAAAGCCCCCAGACCCACATGCCCGTGGAAAAGCCAACAGAGTAGCAGAAAAGGCACAAAAAAGTCAAAAATTCACCAGAAATAGAAAAAACGAACAAAAACGAAAAAAAAAGTGATAGGAAGACTCAGGAGGCAAGAATGCACAAGGTGATAAGGAAAGTTCAAAACCATAACTATGCAGAGATGACGTCACAAGCGAGAAATATCCAAAATCAATGAAAAAGTGAAAAACAGTCTAAAATCGGTTCTAAGAGACCAAATCTCAAAGTTTCAACAGCTACACCCAGGTAATCGAGTGCTAGGAACCAGATTCAAGCGTCAAAATCGCCAAAAACTGACCCGCTCCAGAGATATAAGCCAAAAAGTGTCGAAAAGTGCCAAAAAACGCAATCGGACCTCTGAGAGGACAGAAAAACCCCGATCTATAGAAATGACCACTCAGGTAGAATGACACAATCCCCTCTAACATGAATCAGTGGTCCTAATTATTAAAAACGCCCCAGACTGAGCAGGCCAAGTAAGAACGTAATCCGTAAAGTTTGCCATGTTATCCTATGAGAATCCTAAGCCTAAAACGCTCCAAAACACAAAATATTCAAAAAATCACCAAAAATCAAAAAAAGGAGTTAGAGAGTCAAAAAGCACATCAACAGAAAGGGGATGAGTGAAGCTAGGATCTGATCGAAAAACATTCACAAAAAATCCCTTCTAAGGTAGAGTGACAAAGCCTCAAAGTTGCAGTGAAATAGCAAAAAAAAGAGACCCCCCAGGGTGAAAAAAAACTGATCAAAGTGACCTTAAGGGACCCAAAAAGACACTGGAAAAAACAAAGTCAAAAAAAGTCCCAAAACTGAGGAGATATAGCAATTTGAAATAATCACAGAATCTCCAAACCCAGGGTTTGCAGGTAACTGACAGACAGAGCTCTCTCCATAGACTTAATGTTAAACCAAGTTCTATCCTGTAGTCGCAATATTGTTAACGCTATGGGAAACGAAAAACGGTCATAAAATCCGTTCTAATAAAGATAAATCAACGCTTCAAAGGCCTAGTCATATGTTTTCCCACGTGATAAAGCCATTGCAAAAGTCAAAACAGCAAAAAAATCAATAGTTTTCGAGTTATAACGAAAAAAGTGACAAAAACGCAATCGGACCTGGGAGAAACCAAAAAACGCAAAAAACGTCAAAACGACACTCTACACCCCTGAAGTATAAAGTATAAAACATGAATCAGTCGTCCGAATTATTAAAAACGCCCCGAAACTGAGCAAGCCAAGTGAGAACGAATCAGTAAAGTTTCCCCATGTTAACCTATGGAGAATCAGACACAAAAACTGTCGAAAAGCTAAAATTTTCAAAAATTCACCAAAAATAGAAAAATCGACAAACAGCGAGAAAAAAGTCGATAGAACGACACAGAGTACAAGAACACACAACGTGATAAGCAAAGTTAAAATCGATCACTGTGCAGACATGACGTCACAGGCCAAAAACAGGCAAAATCCATAAAAAGGTGAAAATCGCTATAAAATCGGTTCTAAGAGACAAAAATGGATGGTTTAAAGAGCTATACCCATGTAATCCACTTCAAGGAACCCGACTCCAGCGTCAAAATCCCGAAAAAGTGACCCGTTCTAGAGATATTGACGAAAAACAGCCAAAAACGCAATCGGACCTGAGAGAAACCAAAAACACCCAAATCTCAAGAAATGACCCCTCTGGTATAAACAGACATCCCCCTGGAACAGGAATCAGTCGTCCGAATTATAAAAAACGCCCCTAAACTGAGCAGGCCAAGTGAGAACGAATCAGTAAAGTTCAGCCATGTTAAAAGACGTATGCTCCATAGACCTAATGTTAAACTAAGTTCTATCCTGTAGTCGCAATAATGTTAACGCTGTGGGAAAACAAAAGCACTCATAAAATCCGTTCTAATTGTCAAAAATGAACGCTTCAAAGACCTAGGCATATGTTTTTCCACCTGAAAAAGCTGATTCAAAAGTCAAAACAGCCAAAAAATACATATTTTCCGAGCTATTAAGGAAAAACTGCCAAAAAAACAATCGGACCTCTGAGAAACCAAAAAAGGCAAAAAAGGTCAAAAAGACACTCTCCACCCTTCAAGTATACAGTCCAATACAGGAATCAGTGGTCCGAATTATAAAAAACGCCCCAAACTGAGCAGGCCCAGTGAGAACGTATCAGTCAAGTTTCCCATGTTAAACCTATGAGAAGTGTTGGGAAAAAGAGTCAGAAAAGGCGACAATTTCAAAAATTCACCAAAAATCAACAAACACACTTAGAAGAGAAATGAAGACATCCACATGAAGATAGAAACACATATAAAGTTCTGATAAGAAAAAAAGAACCAAAAGTCCCCTGTAAAGGGGTCAAAAGAGACCCCCAAAAAGGTGACATCCCCAAATCTTCTATATGAAGGAAAGGTCGTAGAGAGACGAAACTTGGCAAACAGACTATTTACACACATTTCGCTAGATACCAGGTGAAAAAAGTCGAAAAAAGTCAAAAACACAGAAAAAATCAAAAATCAGTAAAAGTGACAGGGAGGTGTACATCAAAATCACTAAAAAACAAGCAATCAGTCTTCCCAATTATAAAAAAACGCCCAAAACTGAGCAGGCCAAGTGAGAAACAATCAGACAAGTTACCCATGATAAAGCTATACGATCTCAGAATAGTGAAAAGTCAAAAACAGACAAAAACAAGAAGGGACCCAAGAATCCCCAATGCCCCAGGCTTATCCTGCAAAAGCCCAAATGCCAATACCTGGTGAGCACAAACGCCACATTTCAAACCTGGAAAGCCCAAAGGCCACATGCCAAACCCACAAATGCCCAAATGCCCCAGGCGACATCCGCAAAAGCGCAAATGCCAAACCCGGGAAATCCCAACGACACAGGCCAAACTCGCGAAAGCCTATAAATGCCCCAGGCCAAACCCGCGAAAATAGGCAAAATCAACGAAAACCTGAAAAACGTTATAAATTCCGTTCTAGAAGAGAAAAATGAATGGTTTAAAGAGCTATACCCATGTAATCCACTTCAAGGAACCCGACTCCAGCGTCAAAATCCCGAAAAAGTGACCCGTTCTAGAGATATTGACGAAAAACAGCCAAAAACGCAATCGGACCTGAGAGAAACCAAAAACACCCAAATCTCAAGAAATGACCCCTCTGGTATAAACAGACATCCCCCTGGAACAGGAATCAGTCGTCCGAATTATAAAAAACGCCCCTAAACTGAGCAGGCCAAGTGAGAACGAATCAGTAAAGTTCAGCCATGTTAAAAGACGTATGCTCCATAGACCTAATGTTAAACTAAGTTCTATCCTGTAGTCGCAATAATGTTAACGCTGTGGGAAAACAAAAGCACTCATAAAATCCGTTCTAATTGTCAAAAATGAACGCTTCAAAGACCTAGGCATATGTTTTTCCACCTGAAAAAGCTGATTCAAAAGTCAAAACAGCCAAAAAATACATATTTTCCGAGCTATTAAGGAAAAACTGCCAAAAAAACAATCGGACCTCTGAGAAACCAAAAAAGGCAAAAAAGGTCAAAAAGACACTCTCCACCCTTCAAGTATACAGTCCAATACAGGAATCAGTGGTCCGAATTATAAAAAACGCCCCAAACTGAGCAGGCCCAGTGAGAACGTATCAGTCAAGTTTCCCATGTTAAACCTATGAGAAGTGTTGGGAAAAAGAGTCAGAAAAGGCGACAATTTCAAAAATTCACCAAAAATCAACAAACACACTTAGAAGAGAAATGAAGACATCCACATGAAGATAGAAACACATATAAAGTTCTGATAAGAAAAAAAGAACCAAAAGTCCCCTGTAAAGGGGTCAAAAGAGACCCCCAAAAAGGTGACATCCCCAAATCTTCTATATGAAGGAAAGGTCGTAGAGAGACGAAACTTGGCAAACAGACTATTTACACACATTTCGCTAGATACCAGGTGAAAAAAGTCGAAAAAAGTCAAAAACACAGAAAAAATCAAAAATCAGTAAAAGTGACAGGGAGGTGTACATCAAAATCACTAAAAAACAAGCAATCAGTCTTCCCAATTATAAAAAAACGCCCAAAACTGAGCAGGCCAAGTGAGAAACAATCAGACAAGTTACCCATGATAAAGCTATACGATCTCAGAATAGTGAAAAGTCAAAAACAGACAAAAACAAGAAGGGACCCAAGAATCCCCAATGCCCCAGGCTTATCCTGCAAAAGCCCAAATGCCAATACCTGGTGAGCACAAACGCCACATTTCAAACCTGGAAAGCCCAAAGGCCACATGCCAAACCCACAAATGCCCAAATGCCCCAGGCGACATCCGCAAAAGCGCAAATGCCAAACCCGGGAAATCCCAACGACACAGGCCAAACTCGCGAAAGCCTATAAATGCCCCAGGCCAAACCCGCGAAAATAGGCAAAATCAACGAAAACCTGAAAAACGTTATAAATTCCGTTCTAGAAGAGAAAAATGAATGGTTTAAAGAGCTATACCCATGTAATCCAATGCCAGGAACCTGATTCAAGCGTCAAAAACGCCAAAAAGTGACCCGTTCTGGAGTTATTCAAGAAAAAGTGACAAAAACGCAATCGGACCTCAGAGAGGACAAAAAAGCCCAAATCGTTGAAAATGACCCATCCAGTAGAATGAGACAAACCCCTGAAACAAGAATCAGTGGTCCGAATTATTAAAAACGCCCCAGATATGAGCAGGCCCAGTGAGAACGAATCAGTCAAGTTACCCATGTTAAACCTACGGGAAGTGTTGGAAAAAAGAGTCAGAAAAGGCGACATTTTCAAAAATTCACCAAAAATGAACAGACCCACTTAGAAGAGAAATGAAGACATCCACATGAAGATAGAAACACACATAAAGATCTGATAAGGAAAAAAGAACCAAAAGTCACCTCTAAAAAGGTCAAAAAAGACCCCCAAAAAAGTGACATCCCCAAATCTTCTATATGAAGGAAAGGTCATAGAGACACGAAATTTGGCAATTAGACTATAAAACTAGTTTTCGCTAGATATCAGGTGAAAAAAGTCGAAAAAAGTCAAAAACACAGAAAAAGTCAAAAATCATTAAAAGTGACAGGGAGGTGTACATTCAAATCACTAAGAAACAAGCAATCAGTCTTCCCAATTATTAAAAACGCCCAAAACTGAGCAGGCCAAGTGAGAACAAATCACACAACTTAGCCATATAAAAGCTATGGCAAGTGACGCCAAAAAGAGACCGAAAAAGTCGTAAAATCCAAAATTCACCAAACACCAAAAGAGAACCCCAAACCCACGCGCATGCCCCAGGGCAAAAACACCCAAATCCGCCTCAGGGCAAAAGCCCCCAAACTGGCGTACACATCCCGGGTAAAAGCCCCCAAACCTGCACGCCTTGGGAAAACTCCCAAACCTGCGCACATGCCCCAACATAAAGCCCCAAACCCCCATATATACCCCGGGGAAAAGCCGCCAAACCCGCGTCGACGTCCCGGGGCAAAAGCTCCAAACCCGTGCACACATCACCCCGGGGAAAAGCCCCCAAACCCGCACCCTGGAGAAGACCACCAAACCCATGCACACACCCTGGGGAAAACCCCCAAACCTGCGCACACGCCCCAACGTAAAGCCCCAAACCCCCACATATGCCCCGGGGAAAAGCCCCCAGACCCACATGCCCGTGGAAAAGCCAACAGAGTAGCAGAAAAGGCACAAAAAAGTCAAAAATTCACCAGAAATAGAAAAAACGAACAAAAACGAAAAAAAAAGTGATAGGAAGACTCAGGAGGCAAGAATGCACAAGGTGATAAGGAAAGTTCAAAACCATAACTATGCAGAGATGACGTCACAAGCGAGAAATATCCAAAATCAATGAAAAAGTGAAAAACAGTCTAAAATCGGTTCTAAGAGACCAAATCTCAAAGTTTCAACAGCTACACCCAGGTAATCGAGTGCTAGGAACCAGATTCAAGCGTCAAAATCGCCAAAAACTGACCCGCTCCAGAGATATAAGCCAAAAAGTGTCGAAAAGTGCCAAAAAACGCAATCGGACCTCTGAGAGGACAGAAAAACCCCGATCTATAGAAATGACCACTCAGGTAGAATGACACAATCCCCTCTAACATGAATCAGTGGTCCTAATTATTAAAAACGCCCCAGACTGAGCAGGCCAAGTAAGAACGTAATCCGTAAAGTTTGCCATGTTATCCTATGAGAATCCTAAGCCTAAAACGCTCCAAAACACAAAATATTCAAAAAATCACCAAAAATCAAAAAAAGGAGTTAGAGAGTCAAAAAGCACATCAACAGAAAGGGGATGAGTGAAGCTAGGATCTGATCGAAAAACATTCACAAAAAATCCCTTCTAAGGTAGAGTGACAAAGCCTCAAAGTTGCAGTGAAATAGCAAAAAAAAGAGACCCCCCAGGGTGAAAAAAAACTGATCAAAGTGACCTTAAGGGACCCAAAAAGACACTGGAAAAAACAAAGTCAAAAAAAGTCCCAAAACTGAGGAGATATAGCAATTTGAAATAATCACAGAATCTCCAAACCCAGGGTTTGCAGGTAACTGACAGACAGAGCTCTCTCCATAGACTTAATGTTAAACCAAGTTCTATCCTGTAGTCGCAATATTGTTAACGCTATGGGAAACGAAAAACGGTCATAAAATCCGTTCTAATAAAGATAAATCAACGCTTCAAAGGCCTAGTCATATGTTTTCCCACGTGATAAAGCCATTGCAAAAGTCAAAACAGCAAAAAAATCAATAGTTTTCGAGTTATAACGAAAAAAGTGACAAAAACGCAATCGGACCTGGGAGAAACCAAAAAACGCAAAAAACGTCAAAACGACACTCTACACCCCTGAAGTATAAAGTATAAAACATGAATCAGTCGTCCGAATTATTAAAAACGCCCCGAAACTGAGCAAGCCAAGTGAGAACGAATCAGTAAAGTTTCCCCATGTTAACCTATGGAGAATCAGACACAAAAACTGTCGAAAAGCTAAAATTTTCAAAAATTCACCAAAAATAGAAAAATCGACAAACAGCGAGAAAAAAGTCGATAGAACGACACAGAGTACAAGAACACACAACGTGATAAGCAAAGTTAAAATCGATCACTGTGCAGACATGACGTCACAGGCCAAAAACAGGCAAAATCCATAAAAAGGTGAAAATCGCTATAAAATCGGTTCTAAGAGACAAAAATGGATGGTTTAAAGAGCTATACCCATGTAATCCACTTCAAGGAACCCGACTCCAGCGTCAAAATCCCGAAAAAGTGACCCGTTCTAGAGATATTGACGAAAAACAGCCAAAAACGCAATCGGACCTGAGAGAAACCAAAAACACCCAAATCTCAAGAAATGACCCCTCTGGTATAAACAGACATCCCCCTGGAACAGGAATCAGTCGTCCGAATTATAAAAAACGCCCCTAAACTGAGCAGGCCAAGTGAGAACGAATCAGTAAAGTTCAGCCATGTTAAAAGACGTATGCTCCATAGACCTAATGTTAAACTAAGTTCTATCCTGTAGTCGCAATAATGTTAACGCTGTGGGAAAACAAAAGCACTCATAAAATCCGTTCTAATTGTCAAAAATGAACGCTTCAAAGACCTAGGCATATGTTTTTCCACCTGAAAAAGCTGATTCAAAAGTCAAAACAGCCAAAAAATACATATTTTCCGAGCTATTAAGGAAAAACTGCCAAAAAAACAATCGGACCTCTGAGAAACCAAAAAAGGCAAAAAAGGTCAAAAAGACACTCTCCACCCTTCAAGTATACAGTCCAATACAGGAATCAGTGGTCCGAATTATAAAAAACGCCCCAAACTGAGCAGGCCCAGTGAGAACGTATCAGTCAAGTTTCCCATGTTAAACCTATGAGAAGTGTTGGGAAAAAGAGTCAGAAAAGGCGACAATTTCAAAAATTCACCAAAAATCAACAAACACACTTAGAAGAGAAATGAAGACATCCA
>JAWZYU010001469.1:0-5000 GCA_038380435.1 Ryuthela nishihirai
ATAGCATTTAAAATAAAAGTATTGCTGTTGCCAGATTTCCATTGCAGCCAGGGACCTGGTTTCCTAACCAAAATGGGGTCGGACAGGAGGGAACCGCCTAAGAAATTTGGGACCTTTATTTTGGCATTTAGAAATTCCCTAATTATGTGATTGCTGAAGTACGTTGGGAATTACAGAATGCCAAAATCTGATTAATATCTAGAACGAGAGTTTGTCAGGAGATCTGAGAGTGAGCGCGAGTCAGCAATGATCTTTGCAAAACCGGAAATGTTGTAACTGTGATAAATTGTTAGGGGGGGGGGATGTTAAATAACCTTTAGTGCAGCAAAAAACGTTGTACGATGGGTGTTTTTGTTTCCTATAAGTCGGAAAGTGAATAAATTCTAGAATATGCATTTAATCGTTAAATGTGAGAGAATTAGACTGATTTAAATGGGCAATTTCAATATTATTATTTGTCTATTAAGAGTTATGACCAATGTAATATATATATGGATAATAGTGGGTCAAAACATAGGTTGGTAATAATGGAAAACTTAAGTAATAGCTAAGGGTTTTAATATTATTAGGCTCTTATCAGACCTCTGTGGCAAGCAGCTGCTTGAGGGGGTATTTATTTTATTAATTACATACAAAAATAAAAATATTAACTTTTTTGGCATGAAATAAAATAATTTATTGGTAAAACTTGGGCTGTGTAGAAATATGTGAAGACAAACTAATATAAAAAAAATTATAGATGGTGAACTTTGTTCATTGATAGTTTTCTATGGAATAAACACAATTTAGTAGTTACAGATCTTCGTTGTTTATAACAAGGAATATTACAGAGTTGAAATATGAAAAAAAAAATTTTAAACAAATATATCAGTGAAAGAATAGATGGATAAGAAAGGAAAATCATAGTTCGGTATTGAACTATGATTTTCCTTATCCATCTATTCTTTTTTTTAATATAATAATTTTTTGACAATAGCTACGGAAGGTAGAAATTTAATTATTATTTTAGCATGGTAGTTAAATGTTTGAAATTAGGAAAATTTGGGCTATTGAAATGGAATGATTTGTTGGACTTTATTAACGTTAATATGATATTTAAAAAATAAATGATATGAACCAGAAAATGTGTTCTTTGGAAAGAGAAATTGGATGTTTGTAGACATTGCAAGGTAAGTAATAAAATTTTTTTTTAACTGTTTGAAAATAATTATATCAATCATTGACGGGTCACCCTAGAGTTATATTATTTTTTAAATAAAATTTGAAAGTGGTTGGAGGAAGAGTTAAAAAAAACCACAATCAGTCGAAGCTACGGACCTTTGGTAGTAGCGGGAAACGCGATGTGCGCATTAGTCGAAGCAGCGAACCTTAGGTATTAACGCGCCACGCGGTGTGAGAGCGCGTGGCACGCGACGTGCTTAGCTCAGAGAGCAACCATTCGAAGCTGCAGACCTTCCGTGTTGCTCCGCGTCGCCTCGCGCGAGGCGAGATTCCGGTTTTTTGCACCGTAGTTGGAGTCCCTTTAGAGACGGCGCTCGTTCACGTGCTGCGGACGGTGTCGGCGTCGGCAGTGCGCTGCTCTCGTGCCTCGATGTCCGACGATAGATGGCTCTGCCTGTAGTTGCGAAGGTCGGCACTACTTATGAGAGGACTGAGAGTAAAGGTGTGTATGGCGACGAAATATGTGTGTTGCTGCAGTTTTGTAGTATATTAAAGTTGCTGTCTGCTCAGCCTGCAGTAGTGGCTCTCAGCCAGTTGGATGGCGCGCCTAGTCGTGTCTTCTGCACTCTCGTGCCGCAGCTGGCCCATTGCTGGCACGGCCGTGTGTCGTTGCAGTGAAGTGTGGCCAGAGGAAATGAAGTTGGGGTTTCCTGCCATTTTTCCTAGACGCAAGTGATCTCTCGATTGCGCCTCCTCGCCGCCGACCTATATGGTCGTGTGGATGACGTGAGTGCGAACCGTGTAATCGTTGCGAGTCTAACCCGTATTAAAAAAAGCTAAATCAGTGATGGGCGCGTCGTTGCTACGTGCCCAGCCGCCCTCGGGCGGTCTGACGAAGTCGCCTCGTGCGACCGTAGGAAAGAAGCTACCTGGTTGATCCTGCCAGTAGTCATATGCTTGTCTCAAAGATTAAGCCATGCATGTCTAAGTACATGCCTAACTAAGGCGAAACCGCGAATGGCTCATTAAATCAGTTATGGTTCCTTAGATCGTACCTTACTACTTGGATAACTGTGGTAATTCTAGAGCTAATACATGCAGCAGAGCTCCGACCTTCGGGGACGAGCGCTTTTATTAGACCAAGACCAATCGGACCTCGTGTCCGTATCCCATGGCGACTCTGTATAACTTTGGGCTGATCGCACGGTCTCGTACCGGCGACGCATCTTTCAAGTGTCTGCCTTATCAACTGTCGATGGTAGGTTATGCGCCTACCATGGTCGTAACGGGTAACGGGGAATCAGGGTTCGATTCCGGAGAGGGAGCCTGAGAAACGGCTACCACATCCAAGGAAGGCAGCAGGCGCGCAAATTACCCACTCCCAGCACGGGGAGGTAGTGACGAAAAATAACAATACGGGACTCTTTTGAGACCCCGTAATTGGAATGAGTACACTCTAAATCCTTTAACGAGGATCTATTGGAGGGCAAGTCTGGTGCCAGCAGCCGCGGTAATTCCAGCTCCAATAGCGTATATTAAAGTTGTTGCGGTTAAAAAGCTCGTAGTTGGATCTCAGTTCCAGACGGGCGGTCCGCCTAACGGTGGTTACTGCCTGGCCTGAACAGCCAGCCGGTTTCCCTAGATGATCTTCACCGGTTGTCTTGGGTGACCGGCACGTTTACTTTGAAAAAATTAGAGTGCTCAAAGCAGGCGTGACGCCTGGATAATGGTGCATGGAATAATGGAATAGGACCTCGGTTCTATTTTGTTGGTTTTCGGAACACGAGGTAATGATTAAGAGGGACAGACGGGGGCATTCGTATTGCGACGCTAGAGGTGAAATTCTTGGACCGTCGCAAGACGAACTACTGCGAAAGCATTTGCCAAGAATGTTTTCATTAATCAAGAACGAAAGTTAGAGGTTCGAAGGCGATCAGATACCGCCCTAGTTCTAACCATAAACGATGCCAACCAGCGATCCGCCTGAGTTCCTCAAATGACTCGGCGGGCAGCTTCCGGGAAACCAAAGTGTTTGGGTTCCGGGGGAAGTATGGTTGCAAAGCTGAAACTTAAAGGAATTGACGGAAGGGCACCACCAGGAGTGGAGCCTGCGGCTTAATTTGACTCAACACGGGAAAACTTACCCGGCCCGGACACTGGAAGGATTGACAGATTAAGAGCTCTTTCTTGATTCAGTGGGTGGTGGTGCATGGCCGTTCTTAGTTGGTGGAGCGATTTGTCTGGTTAATTCCGATAACGAACGAGACTCTAGCCTACTAAATAGGCGTTCCGATCACTCCAGTCGGACGTTCTTCTTAGAGGGACAAGCGGCGTTTAGCCGCACGAGACAGAGCAATAACAGGTCTGTGATGCCCTTAGATGTCCGGGGCCGCACGCGCGCTACACTGAAGGAATCAGCGTGTGATCTCCCTTTCCGGCAGGAATGGGTAACCCGTTAAACCTCCTTCGTGATAGGGATAGGGGCTTGTAATTGTTCCCCTTGAACGAGGAATTCCCAGTAAGCGCGAGTCATAAGCTCGTGTTGATTACGTCCCTGCCCTTTGTACACACCGCCCGTCGCTACTACCGATTGAATGATTTAGTGAGGTCTTCGGACTGGCGCTCGGAGCGGCCTCCTGGTCGCGCCGGCGTGCCGGAAAGATGACCAAACTTGATCATTTAGAGGAAGTAAAAGTCGTAACAAGGTTTCCGTAGGTGAACCTGCGGAAGGATCATTAACGACGGTGTCCTTCTTCGGGAGGTTCCGCCGACCCTCCTCAGTCCCAAACTGAGTGTAGGAGAAAGTCTCGCCGTCTATGGCGGCGAGCGGGTGACTGGACTATTGGTCGCTCTGTCGAACGCTTTTACCCTCCTCGGTGTCATACCGAGTGTAGGAGAAAGTCTTGCTACCGTAGGAAGCAAGCGGGTGACTGGACTATTGGTCGCTCTGTCGAACGCATTTACCCTCCTCGGTGTCATACTGAGTGTAGGAGAAAGTCTCGCTGCCTACGGCGGTGAGCCGGTGACTGGATTATTGGTCGCTCTGTCGAACGTACTTACCCTCCTCAGTGTCTTACTGAGTGCAGGAGAAAGTCTCACTGCCTACGGCGGTGAGCGGGTGACTGGACTATTGGTCGCTCTGTCGAACGCTTTTACCCTCCTCAGTGCCGTACTGAGTGTAGGAGAAAGTCTTGCTACCGTAGGCTGCAAGCGGGTGACTGGAGTATTGGTCGCTCACCCTCCTCGGTGCTATACCGAGTGTAGGAGAAAGTCTCGCTGCCTATGGCGGCGAGCGGGTGACTGGAATATTGGTTGCTCTGTCGAACGCTCTGTCCACGAGAGCACGATGTATGAGGGTGCCTAGTCCCCACCGCCCGAGTTGGTGCGGTCGAGGGGGTGCCGTCGGTCTTCCCGGCGGTGCTAGGTTCCAAGAGGTCTCGTTGTTCTACGTGACCTGCCCTCCGCGTGCTTCTCGCCCACACGTGCTGGCGGGAAAGTGAGCTGTGAGGGACTCCGAGCCCCGTCGCCTTCGGGCGGCTGGGGTCTTCTCCCGGTGCGTGTTCTGTCCATGATATCCCTTGCGCCACCTCTCTCTCACGAGAAGGCGGTTTCTCTGTCCTACCTTTTTTAAGGCGAGAAGGAACTTAGTTTCCTGTAAATAAGAGTATAACTCTGAGCGGTGGATCACTCGGCTCACGGGTCGATGAAGAACGCAGCCAGCTGCGAGACTTGGTGTGAATTGCAGGACACATTGAGCACTGATTTTTCGAACGCACATTGCGGCCTCGGGTCCTACCCGGGGCCTCGCCTGTCTGAGGGTCGGATGAGACTATCCGAAG
>JAWZYU010001469.1:15000-26364 GCA_038380435.1 Ryuthela nishihirai
CTTAGAAAAAGAAAACGTTATTTCACGTAACGTTTTTCCTGTGCACATTGCACTTTGGTGTTCTTAATACAAAGATATTCTGCCACACAAAGGCAATATAGAATTTGTTTCTAGCTTTTCGATACTTTCCTTGCTCCAAAGGGTATTTTAATTCATTAACAGCAAGCAAAAGATATTATTAAATTTTTATTATAATGATCCAACATCTTGGACAGCTCTGACAATATTAGGCTTCTGATGCCTCTTTTGGTGCATAAAACTATTAATAAAGGAAATTAATGTTAATAAAAAAACATATGCTTCAAAAAATATAATGCAGCTCTTAACACTTGAAATAATGATATGCCAGGCATCTTAATCACTAGATCACAGGTGGTCTAGTGGTTAAGATACCCGGCATGCTTCTGGTAGACCTGGGTTTAAATTCCAATTTTTTTGAACTCATTATTTCAAGTGTTCCTTGTCTACAGGACACTTGAATATATGTGATAATTTATTACTGAAGAGCTTTTAACAGACTAGAAAATTTCTAGTTTGTTACAGTTGAGAATAAATGGAGACATATGTACTGATAACAAACTAGAAAACTTTTTATTGTTTAATTGCCAAGTGAAAAAAAAAAGTTAATGGGTTTGTATTTGATGTCATCCTGGTCGAATTTAAATTGTGCAACCCTTAAAGAGCCCATTCACTTATCAGAATGCATGCATGCATGCTAAAATGTGCCATGCATCCTTGCCTACTGTTTGCATGACTTTAATGCCAAATTTCTACAGTACTTATCGAAAATCGCCCATCCATCTGTTCAGCTTTCTAGCATGCAGAAATTGCTGTCATCTGGTTGTTAAAAGTTTATTAATAGAAAACAGCTCCACTTTCTAATAAGAATAAAATTACATCCTTAATAAATACACACATTACCTGTAGAAATAGACTTCAACATTAGTTAATATTCCTACATATTTCATCTATTGTGTAACGTAAGAGTTATTCGTAGTGACTACATTATTTTCCAAATAAACACATAAATTTATCCATCTTTATCTTAATTTTCTGTGTGCAATGCGATTGTTACTAGGGTTGATTTTAATAAATAATTTTATAATTTGAAGCTTCGAGCAAGGTGTCTTATTTACAACAACATCTTTCTTTACTATATTGTAGGACATTAAAGAACACACATTTCTAACTGCACCTTTCTCTTTCTTCACTTCAAGAACGTAGTTTACCAGGTATTTTTTTCCGGAAAAGGGGGCGGTAGGACAAATAACTTTGGGAACCACTTATCTAGTTCCTGACGAGAAGGATAATCATTACGGCGAGCGGCAGACACACAAAACTATAAGTACCATTGCAAGCATTGAGATAGGAAGAAAAACGAGTCGCATGTAACGTATTATAACTGTCCTAACAACGACCGTGAAATGCGTTCAATAAGAATGAACCTGTCAAATTTTTTCTCGAAATAGATAATATACTAACTAGGTCAGGACCTACGGCAGGAAGAATTTCACTCTTTTTTAATGTAAAATGATGAAATCGAGGTTTACTATAAATTTCTCCAAAACATACGTCATTTCCTCTACCGAAATCTATCCTACCGAATTTTCATGTTTATGACAATCGACGTTTCAAGTCCTAAAACTTATTAAATAAGCAGATACAATGCAGAAATTGACTATTACAAGACTCATCGAAACTGGAATATTCAACGATATTAACTTAGGAACTATGCATTTAACGAAAATATAACTCTGAATATTATTTAAAGAGCTTGAATAATAATCGCATAACGAAAACTTTCCCTGCCTAGACTCGTTAAAATAAAAAAGATCCAACGTATACCGTGTATTTCCATAAATAAGCAAACTGAAATATATCTTAATAAATTGGAGAAAACACACAGGTGACGTCAGCAACGCGGTTTCGGTTACTTCCCAGCATAATTTCTATAATGTGAAGAGGAAAAGCATTTTCAGTGTCTCCTGAAAGCCATACAACAAAACTATGTTGTGAAATCACACTTTATTATTCAGTTCAATACATTTTCCAAACATATTTTCTCCTGAGGTCACTCACAATACCTGTCTGATGGACGAAATAAAAGGTGACATTGGCATAATACCTGAGTAGCAAAATATCTTATTCGATATCATTTCATTAGATATCTCTCACACCTGTACGACCTACGTGTAATATCGAATATAAAAACGTTCGTTGCCGTAATATATAAATCACGAACGCTGGAATATTTAACACGCGAAAAAAAATCGTATCAAACGCAAAGTTGACATGAAACTTCAAATCACGTTTAGATTTCAGTTTTACTCCTCATAAAATAATTAGTGTAATTATCCTATCGTTCTTAACCCTAAAAACGCAAATAACGTAGTTCATTTCCATAGCTACAATTAATGGGAATCCTATTTCGTGTCAACACAAATATTTCGTAGTCAATTCCTATTTATAGAAAAATAATGGCAACTGTTTATTTCATCTCTCAATAAATAAGTTTTACCCCACCATTCACTCTAGAACGAAATATTTATTTTAAACACTGCAAACGTTCGGCTAAAACCCTTTAGGTGCGATGCCAACCCATTCCTACTTTTCTATCTTATTACACCACGATACACGTGCACATAAGTGTTAATTTTCCTTTCTGGGCCAAAAGAATAATATTAATCTTGAGGATTACTCGCAAAAACCAAATTTTTTGCCGAAAATGACTTTTCAGAAACCGGAATTTCCAAAGCTTTAACGGTTGGTAAACGTACGTAAAGCCCTTCCACATCGCAGTACAACACTAAAATCTCACCCAAAATATATAAAACAAAAGAATCCTTACTTCCTCCATGTATCGTACGAGGATGAGAAAAAAAAAAAACAGTGGAACAACTCAAAAAAGCTTGCAATGCGAAACTCAAAGTATGCAACTTCCAACATTTACTACGGCTTCACAATGTTTCGTCTATACTTCTCCGACACTTTATTATAACCATTTTTCTTCTCTGTAGAAAAATAAAAATGCATTTTACGTATCAGAGATGATCGAAACATAATATAAAAATATACCTTAAATAGGAACATTGTTACGATTAAGAAAAGCATTTTTAAAACTTCAACGTGCCTGTAATATATTATGCAAAATCTACTGCCAACACAACGAAACAGTACTCCTGATGTCATCTCCGTATTTTTGCTACTTTATTATTAAACCCGTATTCACAGGCAGCACTAATTTTAGGAGTTCACTTATTTCTCATGCCGCCATTTGTCTTTGTCACCACTCCTTTTTGACTTGCACTTTGAAACGCGATAAGTAACGTTATTTCCCGCCGTCCGTTGCCGAGTGCTTAGCACGATTGCCTACTGATGAACTTCGAGCATACAGTTCTGCGTGAAAATTTAATAAAACAAGTCTAGAAATAAAGACGATTACGCAAACAGGAATGCATTTCCACTGCTTAATAACCACCCACCAATACTTATTTTTGCTTTCCCTCAGTCCGATCGTGTTGCCAACCATTTCATAATATACTACAAGAATCTGTGCGTTTCAGTGTGCTGTTCGAGACTGTGGTTTGTTCTTAGCAGTGTAATATCCGTTATAATTCCATTCCCTTTCTATCCTCTTAGCATAGGCCGCTAGTGTAGCCTCGGAGAACGACGGTACACGTGTTCTGCCTACTCAGAAAGCTGCGCACTGCATCTCAGTTCCAATATGTCCGAAAATTTAATCCCAGTACAATTCAATACAATCGCATTCGTTTGACGTACTAAAAGATTCCCATTCAGCATTTAAATGTCACTGAACCCCCTTTCATTCGACTAGCATACTATATCTAATTATTCCAAAAAAAAAAAACGATTTTGTTATGCAACGTATATAATTTTTTACTTATGCAATCACTTTTCTTTTTAAACACAGTTATTTAACCCCACTTCAGATTAGTCCGCAAATAACATTCTAAATGCAACCTTTGCAGCATCTTTTTCATAAAATGGAGTTTACTATGATATCCAATGTAGTAAGGGTTTAATAAGGACAACAAACTATTCAACTTCTTTATATTCCCTGCTACTGAAGAATAAACTAAGGCTTCATATTTTAAACACCTACCAAAACGGGAGAAAAATGTTACATTCCATTACAAAAACATATCACGTTATATACCTCGCTATTTTTTTCAGGTCGAGGGAGTTTTCCGTTCCTCATTTGGCGTAACTTCTCTAAATAAAATCTCCCGACGAAAAATTTCAAAATGTAAATTCTTGCAAAATAAATGTAGAAAACGACATTTTAAATAAACTTAATTACGTAACACAAATTTAAATTTTGTAACGTAGCAATTAAAAAACGTGCTGCCTTGAATAGAATCAATTAAATAATATCATTATTTTACCAAACTTTTCTAAAGCTGAAAGCTCGTCACATTCTTCCATTAAATGCATATTTTAGAAGTTATAGAGGTTCGAACTTACGCTTAATTTACGCTTCAAGCTCACAAGTTGCACAACACGGAAGATTATTGTTAAATATTCCAGCTTCCACAAATATTTCAATACTAAAAAAAATATATTTTGAAAATTCCATATTTAAACACATTTCATTATGATCTTAAATTTATTTTCAGTCATATTTTTCAAATATATCTATGTTTTATAAATTATACATCTTCCAACTTACGTTCTCACCGGCATAAAATGAAAGATTATAGTTCAATATTCCACCTTCCGCAACTATTCAAATACTAAAACTACACTGTTAAATAACGATATTTATATAGATTTTAATTGACCTCCAGTCACATTTTTCCATTAAGTGCATGTTTTAGAAGTTATACAGTTTCCACTTTCTCTCTGCCATACTACGGAATATTATTGTTAAATATTTCAGTTTCTGCAGCTTTTTAAATACTAAACGAATATCGTTCAAAAATGATAAATTAAAAAGATTTCATTCTGATCTTTAATTTATCTTCAGTCACATTTTTCCATTAAATGCATATTTTACAAGTTATAAACCTTCCAAGTTACGTTTTCTTACATAACGTGGAAGATTCGCAAATATTCCACCTACCGCAACTACTTAAAATACTAGAACAATATAGTCTAAAAAACGATATTTAAAAAGATTTCACTGGGGTCTATAATTTGCGTTTTTCCATTAAATGCATTTTTTAAGAATTCGACCAAACTTATCTGCAGAAATGACTACTAAGTGTTGTTTCGAAGACTCCCAGAAAGTTCTTAATAACACAAATAACCAGTGAAATCTATTTCAGTTCAAAACGTAAGTTCTATATTCACTAGTAACTATTACAATGCATCGAAAACAATTTCTTCTCATCATACGATGAGACTTTTAAAAAAATAATTAACCTTTCACGATGAAAGAGAATCGAATAAAACAGCTTCTATCCTAAAGAATCGATGACACAACAGTGCTTTTCGAATGGTCAAACCGGATACGCCTTTCGTGTCGTAATTTTCATTTCCGTCACGAATTAGTTTTAGCTTTAACAACTTTCGTATAAACCGAACTTTCTAAAAACGACACACATCGGAAGATTACTCCGATATCCGGAATAAATCTGCTAATCATATTTTGATTCAAAATTTTAAAATAAAGAAGGTGTGTATATATATATGTTTTATTTTATTCCCATTCTTATAACTATATCTTTCTGTATCTATACATGGGGTATGCCAGTAACATACACATCTCCAGCAGGTACGTAAGGCATAAAAGGTTTTGAGAACCACTGCTCTATTATATATATAAAGTTCAAGGAGCCAATAGTAGAAGACAAAAAAATACCAAAATGTCGCAAAATCTTAAAAATGTTAGAATAAAAACTGATAAAAACCACAAGAAAATAGTGTAGAAATTCTGTATATATCCTACCCGTGCAGGTTAAATAAAACGTTGGATGGGAGGTTACCATCTGTCTCATAACAGCTCTTCCATTCGATCACCTTCCCGCAACCTAAACTGATCCCTCTGGTTCTTTATGACGTCGCCATTTACACCCTTGTGTGCAAATAACTACCGTTCAGAGATAACCCAACCAAACGCATATCTTCTATATGGCGTATTAAAGTAATTAAAGGTGTCACCACCCTCACAGACCTTCGACTATTGCGGAGAAACATCGCTGTTGCAAGCAGCTGCTTGAGGGGGTGTTATTTTTATTCCTTTATTATATTTAGGAAGATATTTTCACTCTTTTCCCTAACACGTTAAGCCTCTTTGGATTAGGAAATAAAATAATCATTAGAGGTTAAATGTTTAGGGTATGAAATGACTCCTCGGCGAAGCACTTAATCCCTGTGTAGTCTGTAAAACAGAAATTCGTTAAAATTATGTTGCTGTTATGGATAATTTTATATCCAAGCCTATCGGTGTCCAGTACAGACCGTGGGAAGGCCGAGATAAACTTTTGTTTGGCGGAGATAAATCTCAACGCTGAGGATTCTTTATGAGTTACGTACTTAAATAGAAATGAAAACGGAAACATATTTATCGCTTTCCCCAATAAAAGGCAACTTATTCCATTCTCCCTTCCTTTAAACTTGTTCCTCTTAGGGTTTCAGACTAAATAAACAGATATCGCTGCTATTAAACATCTCAACTTGCGTTACTAATTAAATACTGCATCAGTTGAAGTAGTAAAATAAAATACTGTTTCTAATGTCTGTTAATTATCAAACGTAATTTGAGGTCCAAAGTCCAAATAAGTTGAACTGTAACAAAAAAAAAATTCACATATCCCCTCACCCAAAAAACTGTCCTAAATTTATATTCCAACATACTATATGTGGTAATATTCAAATAGTGTTCATTAAAGTTTTGAAACATGAATGCATAAATATAACTTATGTACTTAATTAAATTCACACATACAATTATTGCTAAATGAAATAAATTCCTCTAGGTGGCGTTAATTTTGTTTCTAATGAAATATCTGCTTCTTCCCGCCTTCCCCAACGGTTGTTCGTGTTCCTCTTCTACGATTGGTCAAATATGTTACAATGGCACGTGCACCTAGATAGCTTCACACGTGGCGCCCTTAGTTACGATAGCAACCATATATTCGCTTTCACTTCGGTGTCAAATTTTACTCTCAATTCATTTCTACTTTTCCATAATATATTTTATTACGTATATTTAGAATAAAGTTCATACACCACGTAAATTTTACCTACACAAGAATCGAACTACAGTTAGCAACGATTAATAGTAATATTATAATATTTCAGAAACGTTAATATTTAAAATATACGAATGCAATTTAATATCAAAGCCGAAAATTACATACAATTCCACTATAACGTTTCAGCTTAAATAACTGGGATTGATTAATTTAATTATCAAACTTCACTGGTTTTATTAACAATCTGACACCGTGGAGACAGGGGTGGAGTGGGCCAGTCGGTAGCGCGCCAGGCTCGTAATCTGTAGTTCCCAGGTTCGAGTCCCAGCTGGTTCAGCGTTCACATTTTTCTCCGCAAAATTCCCCGCCCTGCCCACGGTCAGTAGGGGACACCGATGGGCTTTGAAAGGCCGCCGTCCGTCGAATAGGACGTTAAGCCGTGGCCCCGTGTGCGGCAGAGCCACACCCTGTGCACGTTAAAAAACACGCTGGATGACCTTGACGGGAGGCTAACACCTGTCTCCCAACAGCTGTTCCAGTGGGTCCCCTCCCCCAACCTTCTCTGAGCCTTCGGGGTCAATGTGACCTGCCCATGGTGTGCAAAAGAGTGCCGCTCAGAGGTAAAACAACCCAACCGTGGAGACATCCAATTCCAGAAATTAATTCATCGCCAAGATGATATCTGTTTCATAGCATTTCAAATAGAAACTAAAAACACGGGGGGGGGGGGGGGGGGGGGCTCAGTCGGTAGCGCGCCAGGCTCGTAATCTTTAGTTCCGAGGTTTGAGACTTTGCTGGTTCAGATTTATTTATCTAGGCAAAATTCCCCACCCTTCCCACTGTCAGTAGAGGACACCGATGGGCTTGGAAAAGCCGCCGTCCGTCAGAAGGTACGTTAAGCCTTTGGCCCGTGTGCAGGACAGCCATACCTTATACACGTCAAAGAACACGCTTGACGGCAAGCTTCCATCCCTCCCAACAGCTCTTCCAACCCCCAAATAAAAGTTTATTTATTTTTTTCCCTACATGATGCCCAGCTTCTGTCAAATCTTAGGAACATGAATTGAGGGCCGAATGCAACAGGTTCCATGTCACATGAAAACTCGTTAAGCAGGTAATGCTGCTCTCCATAAAAGTAACCCACTTCGTTTACTTTCCACCACAAAATAAAAAAAAAATTACTAAATACTACATATTCGGAAAGCAAAGAATTGCGAATTTAGGTTCAAATCGAAGCTCGTACGAGATCCCGTGTACGTCAGACATCCATACCCTGTATTGAACAACACGCTGGATGTCATTCACAGGTGGAAAAAGTTGAATTGGCATTTCGAACGTGTCGAGTATTGCCAGTATACTCTGATTAGAGTCTAAAATTAGTACCTTACATATATAGATTCTATTCGCTATTTTCATTCTTAACTTTTAAATGTCTCATTACACCATTTCCAGTGGCAACACCTTCGGTGGAAATAAACTAACATTATTCTTTCCTTATATTCTCAGTGTGAACGCTAATCTCTCCATATTCGGTAAATCTGATGTTTAAATCAAGTCGTTAGTAAGGAACATTTACATATAATTATAATACAAACGGTAATATAGGGCCAGAAGGAAATGAACATTTTTCTATAACTATATTTCAATACAACTTTAAATATTTCTTTATATTTCACGTGTTTCTATCGAATATTAAAAAAAAAATTATGCACTTCTACTTTCTGAAACAGTGGGCGAAATATATCTGCAACCCCGAGAAATATAATCTTTTATTTTTACGTTCTGTCTGCAGAGAGTCCATTCGCTAAACAACCTAGAAACGTTGCAGGTTTCGTAACCAAAACTATTCTGTGAACGCTTTAATTCTTCATTTATTTATTTACTAAAAATGTATTCGAACCCGACAACCAACGTAGAATAACGTAGACCAATATTTTAGGAGTAACAGCGCATACGAAAAAAAACTGCCAACTGCACGCGGTGTTTCCATGTTCTCACCCTCCCAAGTACTGACCGCGCCCAAAGCTTAACCTCGGGGATCAGACGAGAACCAGTGTGTTCAACTTGCTATGGCCGTTGATGGGACGGGGATGGCTCAGTCGGTAGCGCGCCAGGCTCGTAATCTGTAGTTCCCAGGTTCGAGTCCCAGCTGGGTCAGCGTTGAGATTTATCTCCGCATAACTCCCCGCCCTGCCCACGGCCAATAGGGGACACCGATGTGCTTCGAAAGGCCGCCGTCCGTCGGATGGGACGTTAAGCCGTGGTCCCGTGTGCGGGAGAGCCATACCCTGTGCACGTTAAAGAACACGCTGGATGGCCTTGACGGGAGGCTACCATCTGTCTCCCAACAGCTGTTCCAGTGGGTCCCCTCCCCCAACCTCCTCTGAGCCTCGGGGTCCATGTGACCTGCCCATTTAGCCCATGGTGTGCAAAAAAGTGCCGCTCAGAAGTAAAACAATTTTTTCAGAATTAAATTCAAATGGGGTTTTTTAAAAAGGCGTCGTGTCAACCGTGTTACATCAAAATAAATCGTGTAAATAGCGAAATTAAATTTCTTTTCTGATCTGTGTTAAATCAAAAACGTGTAAAAAAATATATACTTGATTGAGATTCAAATTTGTCACTGATTAACCTAAACTCATTGCATTCTTGCTACCGTAAGTAAGCACCTGAGCAGAAAAGCAACACACATCAATTCCTTACCCTAGGTTCGAACCCAGGTCTCTTACATCAGTAGCCAAGCGCGCTAAGCAATCAACTTAAAAAAAAAATAAATCCTTCTTAATAAACAATAGGAATAATTAATTCAATGCACCCAATTCTGTTCCTGATAGGTTCCCGAGAAAACCGTGTAAAAAAATAAACCTTTAAAAAACAATACGGTGCATATGAAAAAATGGATATGAAAATTTTTAAATCTGCTAAAATTAGTGCTGCCTGCCTGTGAATACGGGTTAATAATAAAGTAGGAAAAACACCGAGATGACGTCACCAGTACTCTTTCGTTGTGTTGCCAGCAGATTTGGTATTCTTAATCGTAATAATGTTGCTATTTTAGGTATACTTTTATGTTATGCTTCGATCAACTCAGGTACGTAAGATGCATTTTTATTTTTCTACAGAGAAGAAAAATGGTTATATAAAGTTTCGGAGAAGTATAAATGAAACATTGTGAAGCCGTAGTACAAGTTGGAAGTTGCATACTTTGAGTTTCGCATTGCAAGCTTTTTTGAGTTGTTCCACTGGATGTTTTTTTTCTCACCCTCGTACGATACACGGAGGAACTAACCATTCTTTTCTTCTATATATTTTGGGTGAGATTTTAGTGATGTGGAAGGGCTTTACGTAGGCAGCAACCATTTATACTTTTACGAACAGTTAAAGCTTTCGAAATTCCGGTTTTTGAAAAGTCGTTTTCGGTAAAAAATTTGATATATGCGAGCAATCTCAAGATTCATATTATTCTTTTGGCGCAGAAATGAAAATTCACAGTTAGGTGCACGTCGTAATGTAATAAGATGCAAAATTAGGAATGGATTTGCATCGAACGGTATCTGAGTCTTCTACGTCCATGTGACCTAACTATTTAACCGATGGTGTACAAAACAGTGCCGCTCAGAGGTGAAACAACCCAAATGTCAGGTTTTTTCGATATTCAAAACTCGAATTTTAATTCCATTTCGGAAAACCTCGAGAAGGATCGCCCAGTATGATGTAACGTTGAATTAATATCCCAAGACCGGATTTACCCTACTAATTACGAAACCTCACAAAATTTCAAAATAAATTATTGACAATGAATAATCAATGATAATTCACAATGAATAATCTAAATATAAAAAAAATTTAAAAGTCGTAGTGTTATATCTAATCTTCAGACTTTCTATTAATTCATAATCAACTACTTTCTATTCAGAATCCTGTTGAAAACATATCCCCCTTTCCTATTTGAATTATAAACTCATAATTACCTCACTGTGACTAACCATTCGCTATATAACGTCTGTTATCGCAATATATGGTTTTCAAATCAGGTATACGTCTTAAAATACCAGGTCTATTTTTTATATTCGGAAACAAAACCTCTGCTTAATCTTCTACGCGTAGCCGGAAATACTAAAATTTCCAACAATTATATCGCATAAAGCTTATTCAATAACCGGAAGTGCATGATATTATTTCGTCAAAGTAGCAACTTATGTGT
>JAWZYU010001470.1:0-26293 GCA_038380435.1 Ryuthela nishihirai
TACCCGAGCGTACTTCACAGCAGCCACAATAATTATTGCTATTCCTACAGGAATTAAAATTTTTAGATGACTTGCAACACTTCATGGGACACATCTTACTATAACAGCCTCTTTGATATGATCTATCGGCTTCATTTTTTTATTTACTATTGGAGGGCTTACAGGAGTTGTACTAGCAAATTCTTCAATTGATATTATCTTACATGATACCTATATTGTCGTAGCCCATTTTCACTATGTTCTATCTATAGGGGCAGTATTTGCCATCATAGCAGGGATAATCCACTGGTTCCCCTTATTATTTAATCTATCCTTAAGACCAAAATGGCTGAAAAATCCATTTCATAACAACATTTTTAGGAGTAAATATGACCTTTTTCCCACAACATTTTCTAGGGCTTAACGGAATACCCCGACGATACTCAGACTACCCAGAATGCATTCACAGCTTGAAATATTGTCTCATCCCTAGGTAGAATCCTATCCTTACTAGCTATAATCATGTTTATTATAATCGTATGAGAAAGTTTCTCCTCACAACGTACCATTGTATTTCCTGATCACTTTCCATCGTCAATAGAATGATCACATAATATTCCTCCATTACATCACACTTTCAATCAACTTAATTTAACTATTAAGTAACTATTGCCCACATGAGCAAATCTCTCATTTCAAGATAGCGCTTCACCACTAATAGAACAACTGAGCTTTTTCCATGACCACACAATAATTATCCTTGTTATAATTACTATCTTAACTGGTTATATTCTAATTAATATTACACTTACTCCTTTCTTCAACCGCTACCTATTAGAAGGTCAAGAACTAGAAAGATTCTGGACTTTAATCCCAGCCCTACTATTAATTTTTATTGCTTTACCATCTCTCCGTACACTATATCTAATAGATGAAAATATCTCACCAGAATTAACATTAAAAATTACTGGCTTCCAATGATATTGAGTCTATGAGCCTAACAGACTTCATAAAAACAGAAATTGAGTCTTTTATATCACACTCAACCGATTCTGCCATCCGTCTCCTTGAAGTAGATAATCCTCTTCCTTTACCATTATTTACCCATATTCGAGCACTAGTTACATCTAATGACGTTATCCACTCCTGAGCTGTTCCTTCTATAGGAGTAAAAATTGATGCTTTACCAGGACGTTTAAATCAAACTACAATTTTCACTAGACGTCCTGGCCTATTTTCAGGTCAATGTTCTGAAATCTGTGGTGCCAATCATAGATTTATACCTATTTCAATTGAAGTTTCTCCCCGACCATCATTCATTTCATGATTACACTCTTCTTCAGATAACCTAACTCAAGGTATTGGCCTCTTAAGCCTAAATATAGATCACTTCTTCTGAAGAGAAATTAGTTAAATAATACATTAGATTGTCATTCTAAAATTAAATTTTATTTCTCCACTCCTCAAACCTCACCACTATGATGATTCCTGTCACCTATCTTTATCTCTATTACAATTTTAATTTTTATTATAAACCACTTTTTTTTTAAAATTGTAATAGATCTAGATCTAAATATTAAATCTTCTCCCCTTAATTGAAAATGATAACTAATTTATTCTCTATCTTTGATCCCACTGCCTCATTCAATCTATCACTGAATTGAATTTCTATTATAACCGCTATTGTTTTTATTTCTTCTTCCTTTTTTTATATTTCTCCTTTATCGCTCCTCATTTATATAAAAATAATAGCAGTTATCCATAATGAATTTAAACTTTTAGCCTCACCACACTATCAAGGATCAGTACTTTTTTTCTTTAGAAATCTTCATCTTCATTTTTCTTATTAATTCTATAGGGTTATGACCCTTTATCTTTACTCCATCAAGCCACATCCTAATAACTTTTTCTTTAAGTTTAACAATCTGAACTACCATTATTATCACTAATCTTTTTATAAAAACCAATATAATAATGTCACACATAGTGCCCCAAGGGACACCTATATTTTTATCATTCTTCATAGTCTTAATTGAGTCTATTAGAAACTTAATTCGCCCTATTACACTGGCCGTACGATTAGCTGCAAATATAATTGCGGGGCATCTTCTCCTATCACTAATTAGAAACATTGCAACATTACACTTTAAACCCGCTCTAATTTCCATTACTGTTCAATCATTATTAATTTTATTAGAATCGGCAGTTGCTCTAATTCAAGCCTTTGTTTTTGCTATCTTATCTCTTTTATACAGAGCCGAATAATGCTAAATCATACTCATCCATTTCACATAGTTAATCAAAGTCCTTGGCCCCTAACAAGAGCTATTAGAGCTATACTTCTAACTAACGGCCTAATTAAATGATTCCACCTTAATTCCATAATTATACTTATTATAGGCCTCTCCATTATAATTTTAACAATAATAATATGATGACGTGATGTCGTGCGAGAAAGAACCTTTCAAGGACTCCATACTAAAATTGTAATTAAAGGGCTACAATGAGGGATAATTTTGTTTATTACTTCAGAAATCTTATTTTTCATTTCATTCTTCTGAGCCTTTTTCCACTCAAGCCTTTCTCCCACCATCGAAATCGGATCCCACTGACCGCCTATAGGTATTATTCCATTCAACCCATTTCAAGTCCCTCTATTAAATACTGCTGTACTTCTTGCCTCTGGTGTGACCGTAACATGATGTCATCAAAGTCTACTTTCCAATAAAAATAAAATAGCTTTTAACAGCCTCCTTCTAACATACATGTTAGGATTCTATTTTACTATTCTTCAAACTTGAGAGTACTTCCAATCCTCTTTCTCTATTTCGGACTCAATCTACGGGACTACCTTCTTCGTAGCGACAGGGTTTCATGGACTTCACGTAATTATTGGTTCTACTTTCTTATTTGTTTGCTTACTACGTATTAAATCTTTTCATCTATCACCACTTCATCACTTTGGATTTGAAGCCGCAGCCTGATACTGGCATTTCGTAGATGTAGTCTGGCTATTTTTATTTACCTTCATCTATTGATGAGGTTCCTACCTTTTAAGTATAAGTGTACATTTGATTTCCAATCAAAAAGAATAAAAAGGTACTTTTAATATCAATTTCTGTAATTATTATATCTTTATCTTTAATTCTTCTTTTCTCATCTATTATTATATCAAAAATAGGAAATAAATGTCATGAAATATTATCCCCATATGAATGCGGATTTGATCCATTTTCAACATCACGCATCCCTTTCTCACTTCGATTCTTCCTAATCACTGTAATTTTCCTTATTTTTGATGTAGAAATTGCCTTAATTCTACCCATTCCCATATCTATAAATTCACCCCTATCACTTATATTTATTCTGTCTTTTTTAATTATCCTGACTCTAGGGCTTCTTCATGAATGAAAAAATGGTATCTTAAAATGACTTTAGGTTGGAATTAATTTAAATTTGGGTTGCAACCAAACTTTTGTCAACTTTCAGACCCTACCTGGTAAAGAAGTGATCACTCACATTCAGTTTCGACCTGAACCCTCGGACCTCGGCCCTTTACTTTTAATAGCCGCCCAAGGGCATCTCACTGTTGATGAGAAATTGAACTAGTTCCTATTAATGGAGGATCTTCTTAGGCCGCTAACCTAACTAAGCTTTTTATGCTATCCTCTTAAAGTTTTTGTAGTGTAATCACTTATCCCTTTCATGGATAAAATAGAATATTTCTCAAAAATATCCTTCTTATCTTCAATAAGATGCTCTAATTAAGCTATTTGAAATAAACAATAAATAAAAATGCTCACCCCTACTCTAGATAACAAAAAAATTCACAGAGTCTTAGTTCTTACATTTTCTAAGATTCTTCTTCAGAACAGAAATATCTTAGAGCCTCCATAAGGCCCTAAACCTTCCCCCCATGACCGATCTAAAAAAAACAAATTATCTCCTAGCTTGATATAATTTACTATAAAATTAGAACTAAAATTTTGTAGAAACCATAAGGTAGACATAAATACACCAAATTGTTTAATTAATTTTCCTACCCAACTTAACTGGAAACTAATCCACACACCAAACAAAATAAAAATTAAACCAATAGTTTTCTCATACATTCTAATCATCACACTTATAGGAATTAAGATTACTCATCTTAATAAAGCCCCTCTAATTACCCCTAAAATAGAAAGGAGAGAAATAGAAAGAGATATATGCCCTATATTTTCTATTCTAGCACTAGAGGCACTCATTCTAATAAGGGTAAACCCTGTTAATACTATGCGTATCATATAAGAACCAGTTAAACCAAATGATATTAGGACAAAAATCACTATTAGTATCGTGACTCCTCCTTCTATAAATTTTTCTAAAATTAGATCTTTAGAATAAAACCCAGATATAAAAGGAATTCCTATTAAAGCTAATCCTGAAATTCCAACCCCAACTCTTATAATAGGGGATAAAAAATACGCTCCACCATAAAATCGTAAATCCTGTCTTACCTTATTATGAATCATTACTCCTACACAAAGAAACATTATTGACTTAAAAATAGCATGTACTAATAAGTGGAAATAAGAAATAATATACAACCCTAATGAGCAAGAAAATATTATTACACCAATTTGTCTTAGTGTTGACAGAGCCACAACTTTTTTAAAGTCCATCTCTCAATTGGCAGATAGGCCTGCTAAAAACATAGTAACTCTTGATAAAATAAATAAAAGAAACATTAAACTTCTGTAACTGTCAATACGAATTATTAAAAATACACCAGCAGTGACCAAAGTAGAAGAGTGTACTAAAGCAGAAACTGGGGTTGGGGCGGCTATAGCCGCCGGTAATCAGGCAGAAAACGGAACCTGTGCTCTTTTAGTAATAGCTGCCAGTATTAATATCAACAAGAGGATCCCATTAAAATTCAAACTATTAAATCTTCAATCACCACTCCTCACTAAAAGCCCGATAGATAACAAAAGCCCTACGTCACCCACACGGTTTGTTATGATAGTTAACATGCCAGCATTCAAAGACTTTAAATTTTGATAATAAATTACTAAAATAAAAGAAACCAGCCCGAGACCATCCCATCCTAAAAGAATAAAGATAATATTTCCTCTTAAAATTACCAAACATATTGAAAGTACAAATAGTAAAACTAAAATTCTAAATCGAGCCTCATTTTCCCCACTTATGTATTCAACTCTAAATAAAAATACACACCCTGAAATAAACAATACACAAAACAAAAAAGATAACGAAATCCAATCAATGATTATCTCCACCCTGATTGTAAAAACTCTAAGATTGATAATTCTATAATCTAACCAAATGACCCTATTTCTTATAAAAATGATAAATCCTAAAACCCCAAAAATTAAAGAAAAAAAAAGAAGTGACTGGCTAATCCGTAGAAAAACTTTCTTTGATCAACTTCAGCTCCACAATCTGATATTATTTTTAACTACAAAGAAATAGTCACTCTATAAACACATCAACTTTCAAAATTAAAAATACTAATGGGACCCCATGTATAAACACAATATTAAATTCAGCTATATTGATAGATCTCATAGTATATAAAGGACCTCTCTTTCCATGGTGAGAAATAGAAAATATAAAAATTCTGAATAAAGCACAAAAAAAAGACATGAAAGCAAGTCCTAACATAGTCAGGCCTCCTCATCTTAATAAGCTTATTATAAATAACACCTCACTCATTAAATTTAACGAAGGTGGGGCAGCCATATTAATGATTCTTAAAATGAACCATCAAAATATTAAATTAGGAAATAAAATTAACATTCCCCTTAAAACTACAACTCTACGAGAATGAAACCGCTTGTAAAATAAATTTACCAGATAAAACAAACCAGAGGAGCAAATCCCATGACTAAATATTATTAGTAAGCATCCGCTTAATCTAATCCTTCTTATTACTATTATACCACATAAAACCAACCCTATATGAGAAACAGATGAGTAGGCAATTAAGGCTTTCAAATCTCTCTGACGTAAACAAATCAATCTCGATATTACGCCTCCTAATAATCCGATTCTGACTAAATATCCTCTTCAGTTACAAATATTTCCTCAAATTAAAGGACTTACCCGTATGATTCCGTATCCGCCAAGCTTTAATAAAATGCCGGCAAGAATCATAGACCCCTCCACAGGGGCTTCTACATGAGCCTTAGGCAGCCATAAATGAAATAAAAATATGGGTAATTTTACTAAAAAAGCAATCATTAATACTCACCACCAATCCATACTTCATACTTCACCAACAATATTTAAATACAAATAATTTGAGGATTTATTTATTGTGAACAATAGTCCTAGTAATAAGGGTAGGGAGCCAAATACGGTATAAAAAAGTATATATATTCCTGCCTGAATACGCTCTCTTTGTACCCCCATCCCTAAGATTAATAACACTGTAGGTACTAACACTGCCTCAAAAGCAACATAAAATCCCAAGAAATTAATAAAAAGAAAGCTTAACAAAAGAAATAAAAGAATAAAACTAAATAATATTATTTTTCTTTTATTACCCCTAGCAACTATAACTATCAATAAACATAAAAAAAAGGATAATAAAGCCATAATGATTCTTATTATATCCCCTCCAAAAAACAATACCACAGGGCCTACTAATCTTTCTCTTCATAGTAATAAATTTAAATATATATAGCCAACTACTAACACAATAATTGATCTGAAAACTTCTCTTCTTACTAAAATCAATACTATAGATAAAAAAATAATCCCCATTAAGCTAATCTTCAAATATAAGAAACTATATCTCCACCATGACTCCGACTTAATCTTACTAGCAATCCTAGACCTAATCTACCCTCACAAACCACCAAAGAAAGAAAAAAGAATAAAACGGAAGATTCTTCCCCGATTATTCCTACTAAGCAGCTCAGCCTTAAAAAAATTCTAAGTAGTATTACTTCTAAGCTTAAAAGCATACAAAGAATATGATGACGTCATCATAATAATCTAAGTAGACCTACTACTATGCCTAAATCTATTAAAGTTAAATAAATCAGCTCTTATAGTTTAATTAAAACTTTAACTTTGTAAGTTAAAAATATAGTAGAGCTTCAGAAAAAGAATACCTATCTTTAGTATCCAAAACTAATGTTAATTTAACTATTTTCTGAAAATCTAGAAATCCAATTCCTTATAATTATTTTTCTTTTCTTATTCATAATATCAAATCACCCATTCTTAATAATTTTCATACTAATCTTAATTACACTTATAATGTCCATCATCATCTTTTACTCCATAATCACATCGTGATTCTCCTATGTTCTCCTAATTATTATACTTAGAGGTATAATAATTATTTTTATATATATAGCTACCCTCTCACCAAATGAGCAATTTAAATGAAATGTGTTCCCTATCATCATTATTCCATTAATTCTACTGTTATCCTCTTATGCCATGCACTATTCTACACCGCACATCTGATCTATTAAACAAGTTAATTCTTCATTTATTTCTTTCACTATTATTTTAGTAAGATTCTTGTTCATAATAATAGTTACAATAACTAAAATTACCTTTTGACATCAGGGGCCAATATCATCATCCTAATCCTAACTCGTAAAACTCACCCAATCGTTAAAATTATTAACTCATCATTATTTGATTTACCATCTCCATCAAATATCTCCTACTTATGAAACTTAGGATCACTATTAGGTTTAATGCTCTTAGCTCAGCTACTAACAGGAATTTTACTAACAATACACTTCTCCCCAGATATCAATATCTCATTTTCAAATATTATTCACATCTCTCAAGATGTAAATTACGGGTGAATGCTACGCGCTCTTCATGCTAACGGAGCAAGTGCATTTTTCCTTTTAGTCTATCTTCACATTGGGCGCGGTATTTATTACGGCGGCTACCGTAACACTATAGCCTGAAATGTAGGAGTTATTATTCTTATTACAATAATAGCAACTGCATTCCTAGGCTACGTCCTCCCATGAGGCCAGATGTCCTTTTGGGCTGCTACAGTAATTACTAACCTACTATCTGCCATCCCTATATTTGGTGAAATACTAGTACAATGAATTTGAGGGGGCTTTTCAGTAAGTAATCCTACCTTAACCCGATTTTTTGCACTACATTTCCTATTACCCTTTATCTTAGTAGTTATAGTAATTTTACACTTAATATTTCTTCACCAAACAGGATCTAACAATCCACTAGGGCTAACTAAAAATTTGGACAAATCACCTTTTCATCCATACTTCACCAGAAGGGACATTTTGGGAGTAGCAATTATAGCCATGGCTATAATTCCATTTTCCCTCTATCTTCCATTCTTACTAAGTGATTCAGAAAACTTTATCCCTGCTAACCCCCTTCTTACACCCCTTCATATCCAACCAGAATGATACTTCTTATTTGCTTACGCCATTCTGCGATCTATCCCCAATAAAATGGGTGGGGTAATCGCCCTATTTTCATCATTACTAATTCTATTCATCTTTCCAATCTCATTCACCCATAAATTTCAATCTACATGTTTTTATCCTTTAAGAAAACTAATATTTTGAATATTTTTTGTCTTATTTGCACTTCTAACATGAATAGGGTCTCAACCAGTAGAATACCCATTTGACACCCTAGTATTACACATAACATTATTATACTTTACATTTTTTCCTGCATTTATAGTCTCTTTTAAGCTTTATGACCTACTTTAGCTCTTTAGCCAATATGGCATTTGTTTTGAAAGCAAAATTTAGGGTATCCTAAGAGCTTCAAGTAATTATTACTCTTAATACACAATTTAAAATAAAAATAACTAAGCATCCTGATAACAATGGTTTTCAAGCTAACAATATTAGCCTGTCATATCGAAATCGGGGATAACTCCCCCGAATCCATAATATAACTAATATAAACCCAAGACCTAACATCACATTATTTAAGCTTACACCACCAAAAAATAAAACAATTCTTAAAATTCTAAGCATTATAATTCTAGAATATTCTGATATAAAAATAATAGCAAAACCACCTCCTATAAATTCTACATTAAACCCAGATACAAGCTCAGACTCACCCTCAGCAAAATCAAATGGAGTACGATTTAACTCAGCTAGACAAGTAATACTTCATATTATCACTAAAAATATATTACCCACAAAAAACCATAGTACCTCCTGTAATAAAAATAAATCTATCAACAAATAGCTCTTTGTGATAATCAATAAACCCAATAAAATAAACATAAAACTAACTTCATAAGACACTATTTGAGCCACACCTCGATATGATCCAAGCAAAGAATACCTTGAGTTTGAGCCTCACCCTACTATTAGTAAAGAAAAGACTCCTAATCCTGAACAAACCAAAAAAAATAGAATCCCATACCTTAAATCTAACACACCCCCTCAGCATACGGGACCACTACCCACACTATTAATGAAAGCAAAATTATTAGTAATGGTCCTAAATAAAAATAAATGATATTAGAAGACTCTAAAGAGAAAAAACTCTTTCTAAACAACTTTAATGCATCACCAAAAGGTTGTAAGATTCCTATCATACCTACCCTGTTAGGGCCCTTTCGACATTGAATATAGCCTAAAAGCCTACGCTCTACTAATGTAAAAAAGGCCACCCCAACTAAGATCATTAGCAATATTAACAACACCCTAAAAACATGCACTATTGACGGGTCTACCTTATAAAGAGCTTAAATCTCAAGCATATTATCTGCCACATCAACTACTAAATAGAGGAGTCTATAATCATATTCTAAATATGATGCAATTTTCTGCCAATTTAGCATCAATATCTATAATTCATTATACTTAGAATAAAATCATTTAGGTCCTTTCGTACTACAAATTATATATTATTTCTGAAGATAGAAACCGATCTGGCTCACGCCGATCTGAACTCAAATCACGTAAAGGTTTAAAAGTCGAACAGACTTCCTTCATAGCCTACTGCGCCCATAAGGTACTTTAATTCAACATCGAGGTCTCAAACTTTCCATTAAATAAGATCTTCAAAAGAAAATTAAGCTGTTATCCCTATAGTAACTTTATCTACTCCTCAATAAAATTGGGTCAATAAAGATAAAAATATCATGAATAAGATTACAATCTTATCCTACCACCCCAGTAAAATTTTTAAAATTAAGCTTAATAGGGTCTTATCGTCTTTCAGATTTATACTAGCCTTTTTACTAACTAATTTATTTCACCAAATAATAAAGAGACAGGTTTTTCTTCGATCAAACCCTTCATTCCAGACCTCATTTAAAAGACAAGTGATTATGCTACCTTAGCACAGTCATAATACTGCGGCTATTAACTTATAGCAGGGAGCAGGTAAGATTTTCTATCATTAACAAAAAACCATGTTTTTGATAAACAGGCGAGAAACATTATTGCCTAGTTCCTTTTTATTATTTACATTACCTCCTATCAATAAAATTTTCATCACTGTAAGGTAATATTCACTACTACTAATATAAATATTAATATAAACTACTTTAAATGCCAATTACTCTTTCTATATTTTTTTATTATAAATCATTACAAAAAGTCATTAAACAACATAGCTACTACCAAGCCTTTTATCTAATTAACAAAAATATTAAGATTGTCCCCATGCTTATCCATAAAAACATTCAATATAACTTATACCATAAAGTATTTTAAAAAGAAAGAACTAGATATATTTAAATTCGATTAGCATATCACATCTAAAATAAAATTATATAGATTTTTGCAATAATCTCTAAGATTTTATTTTAGATCATTTAAATTCGAGATCCTGTACATATGTGAGCTTAACTTATTTATCCCTGATACTAAAGGTACAAACATTACTTACGTCTTTTTCCACTATCCTTCTCAGTTTTCTCACTTTTAAATATCAATAAATTTACCTTATTAATAATTTTTTATTTACAATTTATCTTTTATTAAAATAGAGTACCCAAAAGATTCCCCTTAATGTAAATAAGATGCTAACTAGCCCTACTCTACCTAGGGGTACCTTCCGGTGCCCCAACTATGTTACGACTTATCTCATTTTACAATGAGAGTGACGGGCGATATGTACATTTTTAATTACTGAATTCAAAATAACATAGTATGTTATTTTTACTTTTAAATCCTTTTTCAAGTAACCCTTTAGGCTTACCATCTATGTATCTTCAATAGTAGCCCACACATCCTTTATTGTCCGCTACACCTTGACCTGATCTTTAAACCTTTATTTTTAAGACTAACTTCTATGAAATTAATCTAAACGGCGGTATATAAACTTAAATAAAGTTAAATTTAACGTGGATCATCGATTACACTGCAAGCTCCTCTAACAAGATTAAAAACCGCCAAAACACTTAGGTTTCAATAAAATCTACTACCTTTATAATCTCAAGACTAATAGGGTATCTAATCCTAGTTGCTCCACCTGATTTAAAATAATTTTAAAAATTTCATATTTTTAAAAATCTGATTTCACCCCAACCATTAAAAATTTTAAAACCTCATATATTATTCTTATTAATTACGCTGTGCCCTCTCGTATAACCGCGGCGGCTGGCACGTATTTGGCCGGGCATAATAACAATTTCTTTGGTGACATTCATATCAAAAGGTTATCTAGTTCTCAGGACTAATTTTAAATCTAAATAACGGTCCAAGCATAAAATAAGTTAAGTTTAAACTTTTTTAATGTGAAACATCTATGGTTTTATATAAATTCCAAATCACTATACCATTTGGAGTTTATATAAAACCCACCTACATTTCTAAACAAAAATAGTATATATTACTAAGATTAAAAGAATCAAGATTTTTAAAGAAATGTAATCAACAGTTTAATGTAAATTTATTGTTTAAATTTTCATATTATGAAAATTTAATTTTTTTTTTTTTCCTTATTTTTATTAATATATGCAACATAAGGCTTTGTACCTTTAATTAGCTGATTCAAAATTACGTTATGAGTTACTGCTATTTTAATTTAAATAGATTATAAATACTTAAGATTTTTTAAAAATAAGCCTATACCTTATTAGTAAGATGCCTGAAAAAGGGCTATTCTGATAGAATAGATTATGGATTTCCTCTTACCTTAGCAATAATGTCTCCATTTTTTAGAACTCAAACTTCTATGTACTTATACTAAATGCTATAAAAGTAAGCTAATTTTAAGCTTATGGGCTCATACCCCATTAATGGTAACCCCTTTTATAATCCAGCCAAGATTATTTTTATTTTCATTTTTCCTTATATTTAGCTTTGCTATAGTACTTAGATCCTCATCATGATTTATAACCTGGTCTGGGTTAGAAATAAATACTATTTCATTTATTTCCTGTATTTATGAAGAGGGCGACAAATTCTCAAGAGAAAATTGCTTTAAATACTTTTTTGTCCAATCAATTTCTTCCATTATCCTTTTATTTTTTTCCCAACCAATTATAAATTTCCTTAACAACTCCCTTTTTATCAATTTAGCTCTTTTATTTAAACTGGGTGCTGCCCCATTCCACTTATGGTTTATCTCCATAATAAAGTTTCTAAAATGAATTCCATGCCTTCTTCTTTCCTCTATCCAAAAATTTATTCCTCTTTCTATGATATTTTCAACCAAGTCTACAATCATCCAAAGTTTTACTATCATTTCTGCTGTAATAGGAAGACTAGGAGGATTAAACCAAACAAACATAAAAACTCTCTTTGCGTATTCCTCTGTAGTCCACCTTAGATGACTACTAAGATTAATCCCCTCCTCAAATATAATTTGAATTTTTTACTGGGCTTGCTACTTTTTATTGTCTTTATCTATTATTTCTATCATATCATCAATATTCCTACTGTCTATTAAAAATATAATAAACTTAATATGGCCGAAACAATTCCTAATTCTCTTTATATTTTTATCACTTGGAGGACTCCCACACTATTTGGATTTTTACCTAAGTGAATAGCATTAAATAATTTAATCTTCACCTCTCCGATAATTAGAATAATCCTAATTATTACAGCAATTTTAAACCTTTACTTTTACATTCGAGCCTTTTACATTCCAATACTTTATTCAAGCCCTCTGTCTAAATTTAATCTTAATATTTTACCAATCTCAATTTATTCCGCCATATTTATAACCCTTACAGTTTTAATCTTGCCACTTATTCCAATTTCAAACTAAGATTTTAAGTTAAATAAACTAGTAGCCTTCAAAGCTTCAAATTCCAAATCTTAAACTACTAATTCTATGATTTTGCAAACCATTATTTTTCATAAACTACATAGTTTAGTAGGAGAAATTATCTTCTATAGACTTACAATCTACCGTACTAAAACATCCCTACTGCGATGATTTTTTTCAACAAATCACAAAGACATTGGAACTATATACTTAATTTTTGGGGTATGATCTGCCATAGCTGGAACCGCTTTAAGAATAATCATTCGAACAGAATTAGGACAACCAGGCTCATTAATTGGTGATGATCAAACATATAATGTAATTGTAACTGCCCATGCTTTCATCATAATCTTCTTTATAGTTATACCTATTATAATCGGGGGATTTGGAAATTGACTGGTACCACTAATATTGGGAGCACCAGACATAGCATTCCCACGGCTTAATAATCTTAGTTTCTGATTGCTCCCCCCCTCAATCCTACTCCTTTTAAGATCATCTATAGTAGAAAGAGGAGCTGGTACAGGGTGAACAGTCTATCCTCCACTCGCAGGATTAGAATTCCATCCTGGAGCTTCTGTAGATTTTACCATCTTTTCTCTTCATTTGGCGGGTGCTTCATCAATCTTAGGTGCTATCAATTTTATTACTACAATTATTAATATACGATCAAGAGGAATACTAATAGAACGGATACCACTATTTGTCTGATCAGTATTAGTTACTACTATCCTTCTCCTTTTATCTTTACCTGTTCTAGCAGGTGCAATTACCATATTACTTACAGATCGAAACTTCAACACCTCCTTTTTTGATCCAGCTGGTGGTGGTGACCCTATCTTATTCCAACACTTGTTTTGATTCTTTGGCCATCCTGAAGTGTACATTTTAATCTTACCAGGGTTTGGTATAATCTCCCACATTGTAAGACATAACGCAGGTAAAAAAGAACCTTTTGGGGCCCTAGGAATAATTTATGCTATGGCAGCCATCGGTCTACTAGGGTTTGTTGTTTGAGCTCATCATATATTTACTGTCGGTATAGATGTTGATACCCGAGCGTACTTCACAGCAGCCACAATAATTATTGCTATTCCTACAGGAATTAAAATTTTTAGATGACTTGCAACACTTCATGGGACACATCTTACTATAACAGCCTCTTTGATATGATCTATCGGCTTCATTTTTTTATTTACTATTGGAGGGCTTACAGGAGTTGTACTAGCAAATTCTTCAATTGATATTATCTTACATGATACCTATTATGTCGTAGCCCATTTTCACTATGTTCTATCTATAGGGGCAGTATTTGCCATCATAGCAGGGATAATCCACTGGTTCCCCTTATTATTTAATCTATCCTTAAGACCAAAATGGCTGAAAATCCATTTCATAACAACATTTTTAGGAGTAAATATGACCTTTTTCCCACAACATTTTCTAGGGCTTAACGGAATACCCCGACGATACTCAGACTACCCAGATGCATTCACAGCTTGAAATATTGTCTCATCCCTAGGTAGAATCCTATCCTTACTAGCTATAATCATGTTTATTATAATCGTATGAGAAAGTTTCTCCTCACAACGTACCATTGTATTTCCTGATCACTTTCCATCGTCAATAGAATGATCACATAATATTCCTCCATTACATCACACTTTCAATCAACTTAATTTAACTATTAAGTAACTATTGCCCACATGAGCAAATCTCTCATTTCAAGATAGCGCTTCACCACTAATAGAACAACTGAGCTTTTTCCATGACCACACAATAATTATCCTTGTTATAATTACTATCTTAACTGGTTATATTCTAATTAATATTACACTTACTCCTTTCTTCAACCGCTACCTATTAGAAGGTCAAGAACTAGAAAGATTCTGGACTTTAATCCCAGCCCTACTATTAATTTTTATTGCTTTACCATCTCTCCGTACACTATATCTAATAGATGAAAATATCTCACCAGAATTAACATTAAAAATTACTGGCTTCCAATGATATTGAGTCTATGAGCTAACAGACTTCATAAAAACAGAAATTGAGTCTTTTATATCACACTCAACCGATTCTGCCATCCGTCTCCTTGAAGTAGATAATCCTCTTCCTTTACCATTATTTACCCATATTCGAGCACTAGTTACATCTAATGACGTTATCCACTCCTGAGCTGTTCCTTCTATAGGAGTAAAAATTGATGCTTTACCAGGACGTTTAAATCAAACTACAATTTTCACTAGACGTCCTGGCCTATTTTCAGGTCAATGTTCTGAAATCTGTGGTGCCAATCATAGATTTATACCTATTTCAATTGAAGTTTCTCTCCCCGACCATCATTCATTTCATGATTACACTCTTCTTCAGATAACCTAACTCAAGGTATTGGCCTCTTAAGCCTAAATATAGATCACTTCTTCTGAAGAGAAATTAGTTAAATAATAACATTAGATTGTCATTCTAAAATTAAATTTTATTTCTCCACTCCTCAAACCTCACCACTATGATGATTCCTGTCACCTATCTTTATCTCTATTACAATTTTAATTTTTATTATAAACCACTTTTTTTTTAAAATTGTAATAGATCTAGATCTAAATATTAAATCTTCTCCCCTTAATTGAAAATGATAACTAATTTATTCTCTATCTTTGATCCCACTGCCTCATTCAATCTATCACTGAATTGAATTTCTATTATAACCGCTATTGTTTTTATTTCTTCTTCCTTTTTTTATATTTCTCCTTTATCGCTCCTCATTTATATAAAAATAATAGCAGTTATCCATAATGAATTTAAACTTTTAGCCTCACCACACTATCAAGGATCAGTACTTTTTTTCTTTAGAATCTTCATCTTCATTTTTCTTATTAATTCTATAGGGTTATGACCCTTTATCTTTACTCCATCAAGCCACATCCTAATAACTTTTTCTTTAAGTTTAACAATCTGAACTACCATTATTATCACTAATCTTTTTATAAAAACCAATATAATAATGTCACACATAGTGCCCCAAGGGACACCTATATTTTTATCATTCTTCATAGTCTTAATTGAGTCTATTAGAAACTTAATTCGCCCTATTACACTGGCCGTACGATTAGCTGCAAATATAATTGCGGGGCATCTTCTCCTATCACTAATTAGAAACATTGCAACATTACACTTTAAACCCGCTCTAATTTCCATTACTGTTCAATCATTATTAATTTTATTAGAATCGGCAGTTGCTCTAATTCAAGCCTTTGTTTTTGCTATCTTATCTCTTTTATACAGAGCCGAATAATGCTAAATCATACTCATCCATTTCACATAGTTAATCAAAGTCCTTGGCCCCTAACAAGAGCTATTAGAGCTATACTTCTAACTAACGGCCTAATTAAATGATTCCACCTTAATTCCATAATTATACTTATTATAGGCCTCTCCATTATAATTTTAACAATAATAATATGATGACGTGATGTCGTGCGAGAAAGAACCTTTCAAGGACTCCATACTAAAATTGTAATTAAAGGGCTACAATGAGGGATAATTTTGTTTATTACTTCAGAAATCTTATTTTTCATTTCATTCTTCTGAGCCTTTTTCCACTCAAGCCTTTCTCCCACCATCGAAATCGGATCCCACTGACCGCCTATAGGTATTATTCCATTCAACCCATTTCAAGTCCCTCTATTAAATACTGCTGTACTTCTTGCCTCTGGTGTGACCGTAACATGATGTCATCAAAGTCTACTTTCCAATAAAAATAAAATAGCTTTTAACAGCCTCCTTCTAACATACATGTTAGGATTCTATTTTACTATTCTTCAAACTTGAGAGTACTTCCAATCCTCTTTCTCTATTTCGGACTCAATCTACGGGACTACCTTCTTCGTAGCGACAGGGTTTCATGGACTTCACGTAATTATTGGTTCTACTTTCTTATTTGTTTGCTTACTACGTATTAAATCTTTTCATCTATCACCACTTCATCACTTTGGATTTGAAGCCGCAGCCTGATACTGGCATTTCGTAGATGTAGTCTGGCTATTTTTATTTACCTTCATCTATTGATGAGGTTCCTACCTTTTAAGTATAAGTGTACATTTGATTTCCAATCAAAAAGAATAAAAAGGTACTTTTAATATCAATTTCTGTAATTATTATATCTTTATCTTTAATTCTTCTTTTCTCATCTATTATTATATCAAAAATAGGAAATAAATGTCATGAAATATTATCCCCATATGAATGCGGATTTGATCCATTTTCAACATCACGCATCCCTTTCTCACTTCGATTCTTCCTAATCACTGTAATTTTCCTTATTTTTGATGTAGAAATTGCCTTAATTCTACCCATTCCCATATCTATAAATTCACCCCTATCACTTATATTTATTCTGTCTTTTTTAATTATCCTGACTCTAGGGCTTCTTCATGAATGAAAAAATGGTATCTTAAAATGACTTTAGGTTGGAATTAATTTAAATTTGGGTTGCAACCAAACTTTTGTCAACTTTCAGACCCTACCTGGTAAAGAAGTGATCACTCACATTCAGTTTCGACCTGAACCCTCGGACCTCGGCCCTTTACTTTTAATAGCCGCCCAAGGGCATCTCACTGTTGATGAGAAATTGAACTAGTTCCTATTAATGGAGGATCTTCTTAGGCCGCTAACCTAACTAAGCTTTTTATGCTATCCTCTTAAAGTTTTTGTAGTGTAATCACTTATCCCTTTCATGGATAAAATAGAATATTTCTCAAAAATATCCTTCTTATCTTCAATAAGATGCTCTAATTAAGCTATTTGAAATAAACAATAAATAAAAATGCTCACCCTACTCTAGATAACAAAAAAATTCACAGAGTCTTAGTTCTTACATTTTCTAAGATTCTTCTTCAGAACAGAAATATCTTAGAGCCTCCATAAGGCCCTAAACCTTCCCCCCATGACCGATCTAAAAAAAACAAATTATCTCCTAGCTTGATATAATTTACTATAAAATTAGAACTAAAATTTTGTAGAAACCATAAGGTAGACATAAATACACCAAATTGTTTAATTAATTTTCCTACCCAACTTAACTGGAAACTAATCCACACACCAAACAAAATAAAAATTAAACCAATAGTTTTCTCATACATTCTAATCATCACACTTATAGGAATTAAGATTACTCATCTTAATAAAGCCCCTCTAATTACCCCTAAAATAGAAAGGAGAGAAATAGAAAGAGATATATGCCCTATATTTTCTATTCTAGCACTAGAGGCACTCATTCTAATAAGGGTAAACCCTGTTAATACTATGCGTATCATATAAGAACCAGTTAAACCAAATGATATTAGGACAAAAATCACTATTAGTATCGTGACTCCTCCTTCTATAAATTTTTCTAAAATTAGATCTTTAGAATAAAACCCAGATATAAAAGGAATTCCTATTAAAGCTAATCCTGAAATTCCAACCCCAACTCTTATAATAGGGGATAAAAAATACGCTCCACCATAAAATCGTAAATCCTGTCTTACCTTATTATGAATCATTACTCCTACACAAAGAAACATTATTGACTTAAAAATAGCATGTACTAATAAGTGGAAATAAGAAATAATATACAACCCTAATGAGCAAGAAAATATTATTACACCAATTTGTCTTAGTGTTGACAGAGCCACAACTTTTTTAAAGTCCATCTCTCAATTGGCAGATAGGCCTGCTAAAAACATAGTAACTCTTGATAAAATAAATAAAAGAAACATTAAACTTCTGTAACTGTCAATACGAATTATTAAAAATACACCAGCAGTGACCAAAGTAGAAGAGTGTACTAAAGCAGAAACTGGGGTTGGGGCGGCTATAGCCGCCGGTAATCAGGCAGAAAACGGAACCTGTGCTCTTTTAGTAATAGCTGCCAGTATTAATATCAACAAGAGGATCCCATTAAAATTCAAACTATTAAATCTTCAATCACCACTCCTCACTAAAAGCCCGATAGATAACAAAAGCCCTACGTCACCCACACGGTTTGTTATGATAGTTAACATGCCAGCATTCAAAGACTTTAAATTTTGATAATAAATTACTAAAATAAAAGAAACCAGCCCGAGACCATCCCATCCTAAAAGAATAAAGATAATATTTCCTCTTAAAATTACCAAACATATTGAAAGTACAAATAGTAAAACTAAAATTCTAAATCGAGCCTCATTTTCCCCACTTATGTATTCAACTCTAAATAAAAATACACACCCTGAAATAAACAATACACAAAACAAAAAAGATAACGAAATCCAATCAATGATTATCTCCACCCTGATTGTAAAAACTCTAAGATTGATAATTCTATAATCTAACCAAATGACCCTATTTCTTATAAAAATGATAAATCCTAAAACCCCAAAAATTAAAGAAAAAAAAAGAAGTGACTGGCTAATCCGTAGAAAAACTTTCTTTGATCAACTTCAGCTCCACAATCTGATATTATTTTTAACTACAAAGAAATAGTCACTCTATAAACACATCAACTTTCAAAATTAAAAATACTAATGGGACCCCATGTATAAACACAATATTAAATTCAGCTATATTGATAGATCTCATAGTATATAAAGGACCTCTCTTTCCATGGTGAGAAATAGAAAATATAAAAATTCTGAATAAAGCACAAAAAAAAGACATGAAAGCAAGTCCTAACATAGTCAGGCCTCCTCATCTTAATAAGCTTATTATAAATAACACCTCACTCATTAAATTTAACGAAGGTGGGGCAGCCATATTAATGATTCTTAAAATGAACCATCAAAATATTAAATTAGGAAATAAAATTAACATTCCCCTTAAAAACTACAACTCTACGAGAATGAAACCGCTTGTAAAATAAATTTACCAGATAAAACAAACCAGAGGAGCAAATCCCATGACTAAATATTATTAGTAAGCATCCGCTTAATCTAATCCTTCTTATTACTATTATACCACATAAAACCAACCCTATATGAGAAACAGATGAGTAGGCAATTAAGGCTTTCAAATCTCTCTGACGTAAACAAATCAATCTCGATATTACGCCTCCTAATAATCCGATTCTGACTAAATATCCTCTTCAGTTACAAATATTTCCTCAAATTAAAGGACTTACCCGTATGATTCCGTATCCGCCAAGCTTTAATAAAATGCCGGCAAGAATCATAGACCCCTCCACAGGGGCTTCTACATGAGCCTTAGGCAGCCATAAATGAAATAAAAATATGGGTAATTTTACTAAAAAAGCAATCATTAATACTCACCACCAATCCATACTTCATACTTCACCAACAATATTTAAATACAAATAATTTGAGGATTTATTTATTGTGAACAATAGTCCTAGTAATAAGGGTAGGGAGCCAAATACGGTATAAAAAAGTATATATATTCCTGCCTGAATACGCTCTCTTTGTACCCCCATCCCTAAGATTAATAACACTGTAGGTACTAACACTGCCTCAAAAGCAACATAAAATCCCAAGAAATTAATAAAAAGAAAGCTTAACAAAAGAAATAAAAGAATAAAACTAAATAATATTATTTTTCTTTTATTACCCCTAGCAACTATAACTATCAATAAACATAAAAAAAAGGATAATAAAGCCATAATGATTCTTATTATATCCCCTCCAAAAAACAATACCACAGGGCCTACTAATCTTTCTCTTCATAGTAATAAATTTAAATATATATAGCCAACTACTAACACAATAATTGATCTGAAAACTTCTCTTCTTACTAAAATCAATACTATAGATAAAAAAATAATCCCCATTAAGCTAATCTTCAAATATAAGAAACTATATCTCCACCATGACTCCGACTTAATCTTACTAGCAATCCTAGACCTAATCTACCCTCACAAACCACCAAAGAAAGAAAAAAGAATAAAACGGAAGATTCTTCCCCGATTATTCCTACTAAGCAGCTCAGCCTTAAAAAAATTCTAAGTAGTATTACTTCTAAGCTTAAAAGCATACAAAGAATATGATGACGTCATCATAATAATCTAAGTAGACCTACTACTATGCCTAAATCTATTAAAGTTAAATAAATCAGCTCTTATAGTTTAATTAAAACTTTAACTTTGTAAGTTAAAAATATAGTAGAGCTTCAGAAAAAGAATACCTATCTTTAGTATCCAAAACTAATGTTAATTTAACTATTTTCTGAAAATCTAGAAATCCAATTCCTTATAATTATTTTTCTTTTCTTATTCATAATATCAAATCACCCATTCTTAATAATTTTCATACTAATCTTAATTACACTTATAATGTCCATCATCATCTTTTACTCCATAATCACATCGTGATTCTCCTATGTTCTCCTAATTATTATACTTAGAGGTATAATAATTATTTTTATATATATAGCTACCCTCTCACCAAATGAGCAATTTAAATGAAATGTGTTCCCTATCATCATTATTCCATTAATTCTACTGTTATCCTCTTATGCCATGCACTATTCTACACCGCACATCTGATCTATTAAACAAGTTAATTCTTCATTTATTTCTTTCACTATTATTTTAGTAAGATTCTTGTTCATAATAATAGTTACAATAACTAAAATTACCTTTTGACATCAGGGGCCAATATCATCATCCTAATCCTAACTCGTAAAACTCACCCAATCGTTAAAATTATTAACTCATCATTATTTGATTTACCATCTCCATCAAATATCTCCTACTTATGAAACTTAGGATCACTATTAGGTTTAATGCTCTTAGCTCAGCTACTAACAGGAATTTTACTAACAATACACTTCTCCCCAGATATCAATATCTCATTTTCAAATATTATTCACATCTCTCAAGATGTAAATTACGGGTGAATGCTACGCGCTCTTCATGCTAACGGAGCAAGTGCATTTTTCCTTTTAGTCTATCTTCACATTGGGCGCGGTATTTATTACGGCGGCTACCGTAACACTATAGCCTGAAATGTAGGAGTTATTATTCTTATTACAATAATAGCAACTGCATTCCTAGGCTACGTCCTCCCATGAGGCCAGATGTCCTTTTGGGCTGCTACAGTAATTACTAACCTACTATCTGCCATCCCTATATTTGGTGAAATACTAGTACAATGAATTTGAGGGGGCTTTTCAGTAAGTAATCCTACCTTAACCCGATTTTTTGCACTACATTTCCTATTACCCTTTATCTTAGTAGTTATAGTAATTTTACACTTAATATTTCTTCACCAAACAGGATCTAACAATCCACTAGGGCTAACTAAAAATTTGGACAAATCACCTTTTCATCCATACTTCACCAGAAGGGACATTTTGGGAGTAGCAATTATAGCCATGGCTATAATTCCATTTTCCCTCTATCTTCCATTCTTACTAAGTGATTCAGAAAACTTTATCCCTGCTAACCCCCTTCTTACACCCCTTCATATCCAACCAGAATGATACTTCTTATTTGCTTACGCCATTCTGCGATCTATCCCCAATAAAATGGGTGGGGTAATCGCCCTATTTTTCATCATTACTAATTCTATTCATCTTTCCAATCTCATTCACCCATAAATTTCAATCTACATGTTTTTATCCTTTAAGAAAACTAATATTTTGAATATTTTTTGTCTTATTTGCACTTCTAACATGAATAGGGTCTCAACCAGTAGAATACCCATTTGACACCCTAGTATTACACATAACATTATTATACTTTACATTTTTTCCTGCATTTATAGTCTCTTTTAAGCTTTATGACCTACTTTAGCTCTTTAGCCAATATGGCATTTGTTTTGAAAGCAAAATTTAGGGTATCCTAAGAGCTTCAAGTAATTATTACTCTTAATACACAATTTAAAATAAAAATAACTAAGCATCCTGATAACAATGGTTTTCAAGCTAACAATATTAGCCTGTCATATCGAAATCGGGGATAACTCCCCCGAATCCATAATATAACTAATATAAACCCAAGACCTAACATCACATTATTTAAGCTTACACCACCAAAAAATAAAACAATTCTTAAAATTCTAAGCATTATAATTCTAGAATATTCTGATATAAAAATAATAGCAAAACCACCTCCTATAAATTCTACATTAAACCCAGATACAAGCTCAGACTCACCCTCAGCAAAATCAAATGGAGTACGATTTAACTCAGCTAGACAAGTAATACTTCATATTATCACTAAAAATATATTACCCACAAAAAACCATAGTACCTCCTGTAATAAAAATAAATCTATCAACAAATAGCTCTTTGTGATAATCAATAAACCCAATAAAATAAACATAAAACTAACTTCATAAGACACTATTTGAGCCACACCTCGATATGATCCAAGCAAAGAATACCTTGAGTTTGAGCCTCACCCTACTATTAGTAAAGAAAAGACTCCTAATCCTGAACAAACCAAAAAAAATAGAATCCCATACCTTAAATCTAACACCCCCTCAGCATACGGGACCACTACCCACACTATTAATGAAAGCAAAATTATTAGTAATGGTCCTAAATAAAAATAAATGATATTAGAAGACTCTAAAGAGAAAAAACTCTTTCTAAACAACTTTAATGCATCACCAAAAGGTTGTAAGATTCCTATCATACCTACCCTGTTAGGGCCCTTTCGACATTGAATATAGCCTAAAAGCCTACGCTCTACTAATGTAAAAAAGGCCACCCCAACTAAGATCATTAGCAATATTAACAACACCCTAAAAACATGCACTATTGACGGGTCTACCTTATAAAGAGCTTAAATCTCAAGCATATTATCTGCCACATCAACTACTAAATAGAGGAGTCTATAATCATATTCTAAATATGATGCAATTTTCTGCCAATTTAGCATCAATATCTATAATTCATTATACTTAGAATAAAATCATTTAGGTCCTTTCGTACTACAAATTATATATTATTTCTGAAGATAGAAACCGATCTGGCTCACGCCGATCTGAACTCAAATCACGTAAAGGTTTAAAAGTCGAACAGACTTCCTTCATAGCCTACTGCGCCCATAAGGTACTTTAATTCAACATCGAGGTCTCAAACTTTCCATTAAATAAGATCTTCAAAAGAAAATTAAGCTGTTATCCCTATAGTAACTTTATCTACTCCTCAATAAAATTGGGTCAATAAAGATAAAAATATCATGAATAAGATTACAATCTTATCCTACCACCCCAGTAAAATTTTTAAAATTAAGCTTAATAGGGTCTTATCGTCTTTCAGATTTATACTAGCCTTTTTACTAACTAATTTATTTCACCAAATAATAAAGAGACAGGTTTTTCTTCGATCAAACCCTTCATTCCAGACCTCATTTAAAAGACAAGTGATTATGCTACCTTAGCACAGTCATAATACTGCGGCTATTAACTTATAGCAGGGAGCAGGTAAGATTTTCTATCATTAACAAAAAACCATGTTTTTGATAAACAGGCGAGAAACATTATTGCCTAGTTCCTTTTTATTATTTACATTACCTCCTATCAATAAAATTTTCATCACTGTAAGGTAATATTCACTACTACTAATATAAATATTAATATAAACTACTTTAAATGCCAATTACTCTTTCTATATTTTTTTATTATAAATCATTACAAAAAGTCATTAAACAACATAGCTACTACCAAGCCTTTTATCTAATTAACAAAAATATTAAGATTGTCCCCATGCTTATCCATAAAAACATTCAATATAACTTATACCATAAAGTATTTTAAAAAGAAAGAACTAGATATATTTAAATTCGATTAGCATATCACATCTAAAATAAAATTATATAGATTTTTGCAATAATCTCTAAGATTTTATTTTAGATCATTTAAATTCGAGATCCTGTACATATGTGAGCTTAACTTATTTATCCCTGATACTAAAGGTACAAACATTACTTACGTCTTTTTCCACTATCCTTCTCAGTTTTCTCACTTTTAAATATCAATAAATTTACCTTATTAATAATTTTTTATTTACAATTTATCTTTTATTAAAATAGAGTACCCAAAAGATTCCCCTTAATGTAAATAAGATGCTAACTAGCCCTACTCTACCTAGGGGTACCTTCCGGTGCCCCAACTATGTTACGACTTATCTCATTTTACAATGAGAGTGACGGGCGATATGTACATTTTTAATTACTGAATTCAAAATAACATAGTATGTTATTTTTACTTTTAAATCCTTTTTCAAGTAACCCTTTAGGCTTACCATCTATGTATCTTCAATAGTAGCCCACACATCCTTTATTGTCCGCTACACCTTGACCTGATCTTTAAACCTTTATTTTTAAGACTAACTTCTATGAAATTAATCTAAACGGCGGTATATAAACTTAAATAAAGTTAAATTTAACGTGGATCATCGATTACACTGCAAGCTCCTCTAACAAGATTAAAAACCGCCAAAACACTTAGGTTTCAATAAAATCTACTACCTTTATAATCTCAAGACTAATAGGGTATCTAATCCTAGTTGCTCCACCTGATTTAAAATAATTTTAAAAATTTCATATTTTTAAAAATCTGATTTCACCCCAACCATTAAAAATTTTAAAACCTCATATATTATTCTTATTAATTACGCTGTGCCCTCTCGTATAACCGCGGCGGCTGGCACGTATTTGGCCGGGCATAATAACAATTTCTTTGGTGACATTCATATCAAAAGGTTATCTAGTTCTCAGGACTAATTTTAAATCTAAATAACGGTCCAAGCATAAAATAAGTTAAGTTTAAACTTTTTTAATGTGAAACATCTATGGTTTTATATAAATTCCAAATCACTATACCATTTGGAGTTTATATAAAACCCACCTACATTTCTAAACAAAAATAGTATATATTACTAAGATTAAAAGAATCAAGATTTTTAAAGAAATGTAATCAACAGTTTAATGTAAATTTATTGTTTAAATTTTCATATTATGAAAATTTAATTTTTTTTTTTTTCCTTATTTTTATTAATATATGCAACATAAGGCTTTGTACCTTTAATTAGCTGATTCAAAATTACGTTATGAGTTACTGCTATTTTAATTTAAATAGATTATAAATACTTAAGATTTTTTAAAAATAAGCCTATA
>JAWZYU010001471.1:0-26216 GCA_038380435.1 Ryuthela nishihirai
AATCTGATGAGAACTCTCATAAAGTTAAAAGTGTTCTTCTCTTAAAGGGAATGGGTGGGACATGAATAATTGGTTTCCGTTAATGCAGCCTTCAATACACAGTTTTTCTTGAAACTGCCGTGCCTGTTACTGATGACAGAAAAGAAGACCGTTTACGTATCTGTTATTTCACTATGTTCAATCGTTACAAAAGTAATAGTTATGGAATTGTGTAGTTGCGTCTCTATAAGCAACTTTGTCCTGGTACTGTACAGCTAACCTATCCTATTTCTTTAAATTCTCTCCGTAGCCTGAGAGAACATTGTGTGCTATTCCAGGTCGTAGATACCTTGGGCTGGTATTGACCAGCCACCCTACGTATCTCTTTTCACCGTGCACAATGATCAACACGTCGTCTTTATGACTTGATGAAATGGAAATGCTCCAGAAGTTAACGACAAGCTATATTGAACGGAAATATGTGGCGCAGTAGCCTACATTCACGCTCTCTTTTATAACAATTCTAATTTACATGCTGGTGTTCTCATCGGTTAAATTTGCACTATTTTTCTACTTCTGCATAGTCAGATTTACTTTCATACTAACATATTTAATGGTATTCTTTTATATACTTTTCAAAACGCTTTTTTTCTTTAGTTTGATCGCCAATGAACATCTCTATTTTTTTTATTTAAACATTTTGATCAAAAAGTTTAAATTATATTCCTCTTAAGGAAAATAAAATGATTAACAAACGGTTAACAAAACCTTCTTTTGAAATTTCCAAAGATAATCGGAATTCTCGTTTTCAAAATGGTTGCAATAACAATATCTAGTTTCTGTAACTTTTTATTCTTCGATTAATGTCAAAGACAATACGACAATATAATATTTTCAAAAATAGCAGTTTCTATAATTTTCAAATAAAATTGGCACATCTCTTTCAATACCTGTAAAATCAAATTCTGATTGCCTAAGTGCATCTTTATCAGTCGTATTTTATTTCACCTGTATTTACAAGATTTAAACAAATATATCACAAGAAATATATTTTCTTTACATATTCAGATGACATTAATTTGCGCATGGATGATAATTTCAAAACTACACATAATAGATTACAATCTGTCCTTTATAGTTCGCCAAATATTTACAAAAATAGCATTTAATAATATCAAATGAAAAATCAGTATTTAATGCCTTTCATTTTTATAATATTCAATCATAGACGATTCAAATAGAATCTACTATATGTACTTTAGATTTACAGAGTTTCTTTGAAGCAATTACTGTTCACAATATTGGTCATTATATTAGATTCCAACCTGAGGATGAAAAAGAAAAGATTTGGAATCTAGATGCATTATGAGAAACAAGCCTCTTTTATCAAATATCTGGCATACGTTAATTGGGATCTGGTCCTCATCAAGTTATTATCATATATAAAGAACTCATAAGACCAAAAGAATTGAATTTGACATGGATCTAATGTCAATAATAATGAATCTTAATTAAGAAGACTTGACGCCATACAAACTAAAGTAATTGAATTTCTTCTAGAAACGATTAAAGTACCTACCAATAATGCCTTATTATTGGAATATTCTTCTTCCTCGCTTTACGTGCAAAATATCATTATATACGGACTGTTTGCTAGATTAATTCAAAATCTCCAGCCTCATATGCTAGTAAAAAAATTCCAAAAATTTAAAATCGAGACTCTTGGATAATATCAGCCAACATTCATTTTACGATACTTGATGCGATCTTTAGCATCCTGGTGACCTACCTCCTGATGTTTCAATATGGGTCTTGATAATTAATAATAGATGATTGATGATTGATAACAGCCTAATATCAATTTTAACGTGCCTAATTCATAAAGCAAATTGGATTTTAAAAAATGACATAAGTGCTGTTGTCTCGTCATATTTCGATCAGTTTTAAAATGTTGCAAGGAAATCTTTCACTGATGTATTCCATTACTGCATTTTCAGGCATTGCCTTTTATATATCGCTATTGGATGTTTTGAATAAATTAAATTTCTTCTGAATACTTCTATCTTAATGAATGAACTATCAGATATTATTGCTGTCCCATTTTGACTTTTTGTCAATTCAAAAAATCAAAAGATGGCTATAATATTAGACTGTAAAGTATATTTGCACTGTATTTTATAAGATCACGCTCAGAGCAAGTATCCTCAAATTTTATTAGATATCCTAAAATATTACAATAAAAATACTACTTCTGAAAATAAAATTATTTTACAATGGGTACTCAGCCATTTTGTGAACAATGTGGAACAAAGTGGATTCATTGGTTAAAAATCACTATGAATAAAAGATTATTATAATTCTTCTTTTTATATTTATACAAAAAATAAAAAAATAAAATCATGATTTAGATATTTTTGAACTTCTGAAATCTTATTCAGCTCTATAATATCATATAGCCAAGTTACAGTTTTTTTTAAAAAAGGAATATTCGAGAATTCGAATATTTTACCTTTCTCGGAAATTCACTGTTAAACTAACAAATAAAAAAAAATGCTATTCGTAAATGACAAAAATAAAATACTAAAAATAGAAAATTAGGATCTCTGTGCGCATTATAACAGGACTAACACTATCTCTTTGTCTTCTGAGCTATACTGTATATTACAGAAAAAGAAATTGATGAAATGGTCAAGAAATGTATACTGAAGAGTTTATGCTAAAAATTTATTAACTAGGAAAAGTTAAGTAAAAGTAAAACGAATGTTATATAGCTATTTTAAAATTCCAAAAAGGTATCTATTTGAAACTTTTTGTACCAATTGATTAATCAGAAACATTTTGTCCAATAATTCTTATAGTTTTGCAAGTATTTGATTTCTTTTTAATTTCATGTATGCGTTTTAACATTTAAGTCAAAATATTTTATATTTATATTTCATTAACGATTACGAAAATGTGTCTGACATTCCCAAAGGATGCAATGCATAGAAAAATCACTGCCAAGGACAAACAATATTAGAGTTTTGAAACATAAATTCAGATTTGTATTATTTTTTGCAATCGTAATCTGATCAATTTATTCATTATTTAGCTGAAACTGTACTTAATCGGTGGTTTACTAATACTTGAATCAAAAAAACGCTTCACATTTTGTGTGTTCTTTAATTATTTGAAAAATAATGCATTGTAAGTTGGGATTACAGGACCCATAACTACTCGCGCTGGTGTATTTTGTATGCCACTATTTCTTTTTCCCCCGCCATTTAACAAAAATGATTATCCCCTCCACCTAACCATTTCTTGTTACATTTGGGTTTATTTCATATTTGTTTCAGTTACCAATCCGATTTCCAGACAAGTGAACTACATTATTTTCCATTACATTCTGTTCGGTTTATAAAGTACAGGCGACCCCTGCATTTACCACCTAATTATTTCCTGGAGAGTCGTAAGTTAAGCCGTCGCAGGTCCAAACTATACCTCTCATAGGTGACATGTTATAAATGGTACTTACGGGAAACCCAATTTATACCCTAAAAATGACAAAATATATTCTTTTATTATTGAAAATGGAGGAAAATTAAATAAGACACTAATGCATGCCTTTGCAAATAATTATTAACTAAAACAAACATCCAATAATAAGATAAACAACAGAAATACATTTTAAAATTACTTAGTATTCAATTTTGCACACACCATAAAAATTCCATTTACAAAATACTTTCATCTTCCTCACTTTGAGCGGAAGAAGGTTTTGTTTTGGGTGAGTGGTTTTCCCAACGGACTGGAGTTGACGAAGTTTTTTAATACAGGAATTAAATCGTTTTACACTCTGTTTATAAATTTTCTTTTCTCAGAAACAGTGAATAGTAAAACAGTCTAAATTATGCATAAACAAAACTATAAAGTGAAGAACGATGTGACGGAGATGCGGGCAGTTCAAAAGACAGATTAGTGAGTCTAACCAACACCACTTAGATATTTGTCAAGGTAGGGTTGGTCTGACTGATGTTGCGCGATTCAAATTTTGGAAAGATGCGTCTAGTCTACATCATATGCCAACGTAAAATGGGCTGTTTAAGGGATTTCGGGTGTTGCCCGTGCACTACGTCAATGTTTATGAAAGTATAACTTCTTACCTATATAATTTGTTTATTATACATTTGTGTACTTTTAACGTGTGTTTTTTTCTTATTTTGTTAAAATTAAAATAAGAATAGCAGCCTTTTTTCTAATCACAACGTGTTTGGTTCATTGTTTAGGTCTGATATTGCAATAAATAATCTATGCATAGTTACACAGAGCACTCAAATTGTATCTATACATTATTTATTATTACAATTCTCTACCTTATAAAATGCCATTAAAACGAAAATTGACATCGTATTTCATGTATTAGTTCAAATTATTCGAATGTTTCATTTTATAACCTCATCTGTATACTAATTGTATATTTTATTGGCTTGTTGGTAAAATATACAGCGCTAGCAGTTAATCTGAAATGAATAGCGTCAGCAGCTAAAGGTTGGAAGAGTAAAGATTTAGATTAGATGTTTACTATTCTGATCCTCTTTTATCGTTTCACAATTCGCTTTAATCATTTAACATCGATTTATTCATGATCTTTATTCGTTTCATTGCCGATAAGGATAAATTATCACTTGAATTAATCTCAAATGTAAAAAATTTCATCTTATAAAAGTGATAAAATATTTTTGTGCCATTTTTAAATGTTCTGATATTCCTTCTGCGTTACAAAAGAGAAACTATGACTGTTTTCTGGGACAATTAGTTTTCATTTTGGTACTAAAAAGGTTAATTCTGTGAAATCCATATCGCTATTTTCCCCCTCTGGAAAAAAATTTAAAAAAAGTGTACGGTAACTGTACGGTAAGCGACGGTATCATTTTCCAAAGGATCCATCATAGATCACAAAATGTCGCTAGAGACAATTGTCCTCAAGTAATATTTTTGTAACTCATCATATAAATATTATAAAATCTTTACTTAAAAATACACTTAAAGATAAAGGATATTTTGCATACTATTCAGTTTCCTTAACCAAATCTGACCTCAACAGGCATTAAACGCATCGGAAAGTAAACACTAATAGCATTGTACGGAAACAAGCACCAAATTTCATTAAAATGCGAAATGGTTCTACAGCACACTGTGTTTGATATGGAACAAAATAACTAGGTATTAAATTGCATTTTATGATATAATCTACAGATTAATTTTCAATACACGGGAATATAAAAATATCTTACTAGGTATGCTTAACGGTCCCCTTTCGATCTACGAATAGTTCCTCCAAAAGATAAAAACATTATCCGATTTTGAGAACTTGATTTCTGATTGTTGTGATTTCCACTAAGAAATTACTTTCTCAACTTTACTATTACTATGACGCTATAATATTGAAAATACCTCATCTTGAGGAAGCAGATGATTCCATCTGAAACTTTCTGAATATGTATAGCACGACGATAAAAGCAAATGATCTCGAATATACGAAAGACAGTCAAGCATCAGAAATATAGAGGGCAATAGGTGCCAGTTCGAAGAATGTGTGTTACGTTTAGTAGTCAGTAAATCAATTCGAATTGCAACAAGGAAAGAGCTAAGGTTGATAGATTAAAATTAATGCCGAGTTTTTGCAAGGTAAGTTTGTGTTCAACTGAATCAAATGCTTTTGAGATGTCAAAGGAAATGAGTCCGACAACAGTTTTCACTTTGCTGTCGAAAGCCAATCTCCATTGATTAATAAGAAATGCCATGAGAGTTTCAGTTGACCGTTTTTTCCTAAATCCGAATTGTCTGCACGAAAGTGAATTAATATTTTTAACAAAAGTCTATAATTGTCTCTCGACGACTCTTTCTAAAATGTTGCCTAAAGCATATGTAACTGAAATAGGTCGATAATCCAGAGGGTTAGAAGGATTTGAAAATTTAGGTATAGGTGAGATGATGGCTTCTTTCCATGGAACTGAGAATTCATTAGAGTTAAATGAACAATTAATTATATCACAAAGAGGTGCAGAAATATAGGAGAAATGATTTTTAGAATAAAGACAGGGATTCCATCTGGTCCGACACTGCGAGTGTTTTTTAGCGAATTTATAAAGTTAAGAACTTCGACAGCATCTTTGAGCTTTAAGGTTTCCAGAGTATTAAATGATTTATTAGAATAGTAATTAAATTATTTACGCAGACATGATTTTCTGTAGAAGTTCAGGATTTACGAATTCAAAGATTAGCAATGTTTTTAGGATCAAAGAAGGAATTGTCATTGGAAAGGATCTTCTTAATTTTGGTTTAATTCGTTACGTTGCCAGTAATAGAATCAAAAATTCGAAATTTTTCGTTACCATTTGGATTAATGACAGAAAGTCGATTAATCCTCGAAGGATCACTACACTAAAGTGTGTTGAGCTGTGCTGCAGAATGACGTTCCCACCTCTATGACTCTCTGCCACGACGTGTTGCTGCTTATGTTGCCTACAATAGAGGTATTACAGATGAGTAAAATCAATTAATATTCTCTAGCCCTGCAATTGAGGAAAATGCCATCATTTTAAACTATCTATATTTATATTGATTATCAGACGTAACATTTTATTTCTTCTGTGTAAAGTCCATTTCGATTCCGCAGGTGTAACTGTTTCCTCTTTAAGTATACTAATAGTTAGGGCGACAATCGACCTCACGAAAATTCATCGTTTATATAAATTGCGTAACATTTTTGGAGTTTTATTATTATCTTACCAACCAGCCTATCTGTAGCAATAAGTAAAACGGATGGCTAACTCTGCCAGGTGCAATAGCAAAATATGAAAAATATTCAATCTTCGACCAGTTAAAGCATAAAATTTGAAATTTGTTGCAGCTCATGCATTTTATAAAATAACGAAATACTCTAAGAAACTCAAATAATAAGTAACGAACAAAATGTATGATATCTAAAACTGTTTTGAAATGTCTATACTGGTTTTTAAACATTTGGAAAAATATTATTTCTAGTTTTCTTATGTTGCTTAATCGATTGGGTCTCTAAATGTTAGCTAGGTAGTCATGTGGAAGGAGAGCTATGCACCAATGAACAGAACCGGCCACACTAGCACGAAGGGAACGGAAGAGGAGGGTTGACAATTTAGTGTGACCTACTAATCTGGACTACTATATCTACGTTTTTATTCTATCTAGCTGAGGAGTGGTCAACCACACAGGGTCCTGGTGCTGACTATATAAATTTAGCGGACCCGACTGGAATAGGGCTCTGAGCTTGATTATGGATCCTGAATTTTCTGTAGTGTTGGGCTTCTGTTGAGGGAAAATCTTCTGCTGTCTATTCTGTTTGTTTGTGGATTGACAGACCCAAATGAATAGATTCACAGGATACGTTTTATCAGCTGGTATATAATTCTGATCTGAGATCATCGCATGCACCTGAACTCCTGCTACTACAGACATCGTCAAACCTACATTGGAAGAAGTCTTCCAGTGTAGATGGCTTCATCTTTTAGCAGTGGATGAAACAGATATTTGTCTCATGTCTATGATTAGGAGTCTGATATTGTCGGCACTTCCTCTCTCAACAAACATAGTTCCTTTAAACATTCAACTAACAATTCTCTCTCCATACGTAGTTGGAATGTGAGGACTCTGAACAGAGCTTTTTCTCTTCATGACCTCACACAAGAATTCCACCGTTACAACTTAGATATTCTCGGCTTGCAAGACACCAGAAAGGAAGATAAAGGTCAGATACTTAAAATAATCTTAAATTTCTCTTTTCAGGGAGGGAAGATAATAAGCATCACCAAGGCGTGGGTCACCTTCTCAGCAGACATGCTAGTGATGCTCTTCTAGGATATGAGTGCATTAATGAAAGATTTCTTAAAGCAAAATTCAGACGAGCATTAAAGACTTAAATGTTATCTGCTGTTATGCCCCCACTGAGGTTGTCGATGAATATGAGAAAGATAGGTTTTACGGACAACTTCAGGATATTTTGAATTCTGTCGAGAAAAGAGATATTACCCTTATTCTAGGCGACTTCAATGCTAAAGTTGGTACTGACTCTGACCTTTGGGGATGGGTGATCAACCACACTATCCGCATTGGTAGCTGCAATGGCAATGGGCAACTTCTCCTACAGGTAAATAAACTTAATGTTTTGAGAATAACTAATACTTATTTAAAATACCTCGGCACACATGGCTTTCACCAGATGGGCTGCATTAGAATATGATTGATTATATTTTAATTAACAGCAAATGGAGAGCCGTCCCGTAGCCGAGTGGTTAGCAAGCTTGGCTTGTGATCTACGGGACCTGGGTTCGATCCCCGGGTAAGGCATGGGTGTGTGTGTTGTTTTTCTGCTGAGGTCCTGCCATCCTCTCAGACCTTCTACTATGGCATATAAACTGATAGGCTCCTGTCAGACCTCTGTGGCAAGCAGCTGCTTGAGGGGGTATTTATTTTATTTTATTTTATTTTAACAGCAAATGGACTAGTTCCGTTATGAATACAAGGTCATATAGGGGAGCTGCAATTGGATCTCCCCATTACCTTGTTTAAAATGTCTTGCAAATTAAACTTAAGAATTGTTGTGCTAAGGATAAAAATTGCCTTTAGGGCTGAAGCTCTGAAAGATCGTGTTACACCCAAAGCTTACCATAATAGGTTACTTAGTCTTTATGACAATAATTGTTTGCCTACTAATGAAGTCGAAGAAGTATGGGACCATTTTAAACAGGCTTTTCTTGAAGCAAAGAGTACTGTTTTAGAAAAAAAGGAGCAGAGGAGACAAAATTATTTGAGTGATAAGGCACTTGAGCTTATTTCAGAAAGAAAGAACTGCAGGAATACCCATAATCAATACCCTTCTACTCCTAACGGAAAGCTTTACAAAGAGCTTAATGAACGTGCAAAGGATCAGTTAGCAGCTGATAAGACTCATTGTCTAGATGACGTGGCTGAAAAAGCCAAAAAAACAGATAGACAATGTAGCAACAGATCGTTATACCAGATAGTTAATGTTTTGTGTGAGAAAAAAAGAATAGTTCTACATGGTTTGTAGGATCAACAAAATATATTCTAAACTATACGGTTAGTTCTAATCCCATTATTTGTAATTAGAATAGATGCATTACTGGCTTTAATGTTGGTCCTATATCACAGTCTGAAGTTATTTTGGCTATTTCTAAACTTAAATTACATAAATCCCCAGGGGTAGATGAAATTACTACGAAAATACTTATCCCTGGGAATGTTTCGGTTACCACATGGATGAGTGAAATTTTGGATATCTTTTATTGTAATGGAATGGTTCCTAATTATTTTACCAGAGCGATTATTATTATCCCTATTTTTTTAAAAAAGGTTATCGCAGTTCTTGTGATAACTATAGGGATATCAGCCTATTTACTGTTCCAGGTAAAGTTCTTTCCATGATTGTGCTTAATAGAATTAAGAACCTGGTTGACAAACAATTGCGTGATTAGCAATGTGGATTCAGAAGTGGTAGGATTTGGGTTACTAGCTTTCTTGATTTCAAAAAGGCTTTTGACTCTGTTGATCCCCATAATTTGTGGTTGATTGTGAGATCATATGGTATACCAGACAAGTTAGTTAACATAACGAAAGCTCTCTATAATAACACTGAGTCGTTTGTGAGAGTTGGTAAGGCTTGTAGCAGTTGGTTTAGTATTACTTCTGGTGTTCGACAAGGGTGCATTTTGTCTCCTTTTCTCTTTAGCTTGGTTATTGATTATGTTATGCGAAATTCACTTCAACTGAAAGATTTTGGCCTTAAATGGGCTGGAGATACGAAAATTTCTGATTTAGATTATGCTGATGATTTAGCCCTTTTGGCAAATGATGTTGATGAGATGAACTCTTTCATTCGAGCTGTTGATGAGACTGGTAGTAGAGTAGGTGTGGTTATAAACAGAGAGAAAACAAAAGTGATGAAAATTTGTCAGGCAGGCTGTGATTCAGTTAATCTGATTGGTTCCAGTCTTGAGCAGGTGTCACAGTTTAATTATCTTGGGAGCTATGTAACAGATAGTGGTGATGTGCGGCATGAGATTAACAGACGAATACTGATTGCTGCCGGGACTTTTAAGAATCTATGGAGAGTGTGGAGAAATAGGCGTATACACCTAAAGAATAAAATTGGACTGTATAATAGTTTGGTTCTTTCTAGGGTTAGTTATGTTAGTGAAACCTGGACACTTTGCAAACAAGATAATAGGACACTAGATGCTTACGCAGTATCTTGGGCATTAGGTGGCTCAACTTTGTAACTAATGACGAGATTAGGCAAAGGAGTTTGCAACCTCCTTTGAGCAGTATATTGTCCAGAGGGAGATTCCCTTGGCTTGATCATGTTGCACGTATGAATAATTATAGTTAGCGAATAGGGTTATGAACAGTGTGCCTACAGGTCTCAGAAGAGGGGGAGATATAAGATGCGGTGGGCAGACAATGTGAAACAAGGCCTTGTTAGAATTGGTGTGCAGTGGTCAGATGCAGGAGATATAACTCAGGAAGATGTATTTGGAGAACTAAAGTGTATAATCTGGTTGAACCTCCGTATGCCATAGCTACTTGATGTTGTTGGTGTTGTTGGCGACGATGATGATGATTAACCGATTGACACCTTAATTTGATTTTCTCAGTCACTTATCTGGTTTATCTGCGAAGAGATGTGCTTATGCATAAAAGAATCGGTGCCACAAGAAATCAAAATTCTCGAAGCAACCGCTCAAAAAATCCTTGCAGAATAAATAAATTTTTTACGAAAGAAAATAAAAAAATTGTTGGAAATTCGAATTTTTCTCTCGATTTAGTTAAATATTTTTGGCACATCACATTTTATAGTTTATTTCGAAGTTTATTAAATTACATTTAAATCCTTAGTTGTAAGTCACATAATATTTATAGTATAAACATCACTGAAAACATAACTCATATGCAGGTATTATCAATAGTGGAAATATAAAGGGTATAAAAAATTTTCAAAGAGAAACAAAAATTGTCATTTTAATTCATCTTTTAGTGCAGATGTGTTTTTTCATACTCTTGCTTCTAGACAGTATTTTCAATTATAACTTAATAATATTTGCGTGAACGTTTTGAGTGCATTACCTTTAGTTTAACTTTTATGAAAAATATTCATATAACCACTGCATTTACTTGCTCAAATCCATTTTACGCGAAGTTTAAGTTTCCTCAAATATTTCCGTGGAATTTCGGCCTCTTTAGAAGCTGTCATATGCATCAGTATTTATTTATTTGATATTTGGGATTTGCGTTTCCTTACGACCCCGTTTCTGAGTAGTGATCAAATTATGTTCCTCAAGGTTGTGCAGCGTCGAAACCCTTGCTACCATGAGTCTATCACCACTTCTGCAGTGTGAGAAGGAGCAAGAGGACACGTTACCAGCGACGATCGTGATGCAAAGGGCACGTACTAAGAAATGCTATCGCCGGAGATGGAAAATGAACAGAAAACTGGGAAAAATAGAAACTAAAGGAGAGAGGCGATCAGCAATCGCCTTCTGCAGGCTGCAACTGCAACCTCAATGCGAGTGATTCCAAAACAGAAGCGCTACCCTGTAGTGGATGCCGTCTCACCTCATTGGTCAAAACTTGGATTTTGGCTCGTGCGCAGCGTAAAGAACTGCAGTTGCACACCAATGGATGTAATTTTCTCCAGGGAGAAAGATGCCGCAAACTTGGAGCGCCATATCTACACTAACACACTAGATAGCAAATATATCAGTATATCGGTCCTTTATTGCTAAGGTTTTCCTAACGTTCCACTGAAGAATGTCATTCGATAACTAGATAGTAAACAGTTCAGAGATAAAAAGATTCACCGTTATTACCAAAATAAAATATATTAACCGTTATTTACTAAAATAATACTGCAATAGAGAAAGCTGCAATACCTAACAGCAGAAGTTTCATTTAACGCAAAATCAATTTTTCAAAAGTCAATTCGAACAAAAAAATAGCCGTTACGTTGACCTGTTTGCTTAAAATAAATCGAAATGTCGGAGTTCAAAATAACGACTTTTTCAACTTTCCACAATTTGAAAAAAAAAAGAAATACTTTCAACTGTAATAGTGTAAGAGCTTCTGCTGTTGAATGTTATTCCAACTTCTGTAACGTTTTTACGAATACGCTTAAAAGTTAAAATCTCAAGGATTAAACTTGATATAATTAAATTTCCTTAAATTAAATATTTAGAAATTACAGATCTTCGAATATAACGAATTTAGCTTCTTAGTACACAAATCACATCAGTAAACAATAACACAAATAAAAAAGACCTAAAATTGCGCACACCAGTGTAAATCAGAAAAGTATCACCAGCTGTAACCTGGGTGAAAACCCTCCTGTTTTTCTAATAAAACTTTATTATTTTCAAACTAGCAAATACAGTCTACTGTTAAATATCGACGCAAACAGCTTATAGTCGTTCGTTTTGTAAAGAAGGAAAATCAAAAGTTAAATCCAGCTAGCATGAGAGAGAGTATTTCTAAGTAATCTTATTAAACGCATCCAGAATTATAATTTGAGAAACATCGGAAAAACAATTCAGAAATTCGGTCTCAATAAATCCGCATTAGGTGTTTTAGATTTAAATTTAATAATTGCCTATTGTAATTCATCAATCGAAATATCAGCATCAAAATAAGGTCACAAATCTTGTTAGTAGAAAAAAAGATCCATCATACAACAACAAATCAAGACGGCACAGAAATAACTCTCCAGGAATATCGGCGAAAACACAACAATAAAAATCATACTATTTTTCAAGTGGAATTATTTAATAATTAGCTCAGCTTTGAAAAACGAAATGTATAGCTAAATAAAATGCTTAGACTACACATTTCGCTATTTAAAATTTTGATTATCCAGATAATGTGATAATAAAAAAAATAATGAAATCATCGTCAGAATGAAACATTTTTCCATTTCACTCTCACGAACGTTGTTTCGTAGAAGCAAGAATAACTGAAAAACAAAGTAGCTTAGAAATGCAATACTTTTCAAGCTTCTGTAAGAAATTGAACAAGGTTTAGTTTTTCCCCACTACATTTTTGTAAACAACGCTTCTTGTTCTACATAACAAAATCTATTATTCACGTTGCTCTCCTGTTTTTTCGTGTTTTTTTTTTTTCATTTGATTTTTTGGTGTAAAAGTAGACGCCAGAGAACGAGAATATCACTGACCGTGCACCTCAAGATCAAAATTATAAGAAAAAAGAGAGCGAGTTCTTAATGGATGTTGGACACTCGAAGAACATTTATTCTCGAAGAAAATGATGTTAGGTTTCCTTTTTCTTTACTCTTCGTTTCCCAACCTCTGAAATTTCTTTTCCTCCATTTCCATTGCTGCCGAGGAGAGGAAATAATTGATCTTGCAATTAGCAATGCAACAGTAGAAGAAAAAGATTCGAGGGAAAGAAGAAGCAAGAGAAGTGGATGCATTAGCGGAAATGACAGTTTAATGACAACCGAGTTTGAGTGTCGGACTAACTAATCTCTCGCATCCCCCCCCCCCATTCCTCCGCCTCCATTGCTCCACTCGAACACTTTCTTCATCGTCTGCCAGTGAATCTCGTGCGCGCATGTGCCATTTTCTGAGATAATTTTCTTGCTTGTTCGGCTTCTGTCCTTTCACTTATTCATGGCTTTATTTATTTTCTTCAAATTTGCAGTTGGTTATTTCTACCCCAAAGTAAATCATTAAATTGCTTCATTTTTGAGCTAACTGTGAATGCTTGCCAAGTCTGAAATTGTGTCGTGCAGGGAAGCAATTTGAAATTTGAAAAAATCAAAATGGAGAGGAATATGTTAAATGAGCGTTTTTTTTATTGTTAAGCTGATCAAGAGTGAAATAAATTTATCGAAGAAAAATATATCAAGTGATTGGTTACGTTTGATTATCTATATTTCTGCTTTGTAAAAAACTCATAACATTCGCACAATACTAGAATGTACAATAATGTGTGAAACAGAAAATAATGGCTTATTCTTCTTGTGTTTAACAGAAAAAAAATTAAATATTAAGGGTATAGAAGGAAATATTCAACTCAATAAAGATATTAAATGTTCATTAGTCATTATGGAAATATGTAATCAAACAAAACATAAGACTACCAAAGAAACTTAATTAAAGACTCTAATATATGACATAATTTATATAACTAAAAGTTAAGAAAGATGTACAGATATTAATTAAAACTTTTTTTTACTCTGGAAAGCAAATATAGATATCTATAGGTGAAGAATTAATTGAATAATTATGAGTATCAACTTCTAAGTCATTCAAAATAAAATAAAAAAAACAAACATTTATTTCGTTAAACAAAAATAATTATTCCATAGATTTTTTTTTTTACGAATTGGTAGACAATGGTGGTAATTATCTCATTGGCAAATTAATTCCATCAGGTGTGACTCAGTGAATACTGAACATTATTCTTCACCATGAAAGATGTCATTTATTCTTCTGAAATTTAAACAAAACCCTGTATGCATATTACAACGTATATTGCAAATCATCGAATAAAGCTACAACATATGCCTCTGTAGATAAGCCTTTTATCAAGTATCCTTATATGTATGCATCTTCCAAGCACTGCACATATTTTCTAGGCAGTTGATAAGTCGAGCTAGCTGAGAAGTGGGTTTATACTGAATAAGTACCAATTCAATATAGTAAAGCGCCACTAAAAAAACATTTTTCTTAGTCACAGGACACATTCTATACATAAAAATGAAAACAAATATATCCAAAGAGTATGAAATTGAAATTATAGATATATTTAAATGAATTAAGAAAATATATTAATTTAAAAACGAAAATAAGCATTTTAATGAGGTAAAAAATCGTTTGCTTATTTACCTAAAATGTTTTAGTAAAAAAAAAATAGAAAAAATAACACAGGTTCGATATAGTGATTATTCGTTTTATGAGCTTCAGGTTCTTGTGTCGCGGGTTGAACGGGACTAGTCTGAAGGAAGAAGGTGATGTTAGTTTACACCTGCATCGACCAAACTCTAGGTTCAGAAATCTCTTCCCTATACCTCTGGGCAGTAAAGAACCACTGAGTGTGAAGTTCGATACGACGACCTATAAATCATCTTCTAAGGCGTTGGTCGGTATTGCTACGAAGTTGGTGGAAGGTATTATCAAGGAATATGCCATCACACTATCACCACATGGCTCATTCCCTTCAATGACGTCCCAGTGTGGCAGTGAACCTTCTTCCAGAGGGACTCAAACATCTTTCTACATCTGCAATAAGGCCGCACGTCTGAACTCATAGATGAAATGGACACAATTCTAGTCAGTCTTGGTCACGGTAGGATGTTCCCGATCCTAATTGAGAATTTCCAGTCTGTGGCGTAAAGTGAAAGGCACACAGACCATTGTTTTTTCTGACATACAGTATACTTAGTATGGTAGTGGTGGTCATCTTCGGTGAAATGGGTGCGGAATATCCTGGCACAGACGAGACGGTGTAAATGTCAGTTGTCGTCGAGCCATTGGTGTGGCATATAATGGGAGCGGTGTCAAGAGGTTTCCTCTCCTCAAATATTATTTTCAGAATTCTGACCTTTCGAAATTATCTCCGAGGGCTGACATCCATCCATGTTGCCACCTCCACTTGATATTCCCCGCCTTAAAGTTTCAAGATTAGTCCTCCGTCTGTGCGAGTTACCAAATCGATTCATTGTTGGCTTTGTCGAATGTACTGCTTGCTTGTCCATACATCATATTCTCTTCTCAATACCTACAGATTGTTACAGATTATACAGATTGTTTTACGTGCATTTAACTGGTGTAGCCCCTCATTGGAGGTTAATTTTACCATGAACCTACAACACCTTGAACCTTGAATATGCCTTTACTTTCATCTTGAAAATCGCTGTAGAAGGTCAATAGTTTATTAATCTCGTCGTTAAAATATACATCGTTGTCTTATTTTTTACCTTTCATCGTGGATTGTTACTTTCATCCTTTCGTTTTGCAGCGCAGTTCTTTCTTTCTCAAGAAAACCTTTTGCATAGGTTTTCGATTACAGGGTGCGATCGTCTCCACCTCAATTAGCTACTTCTTTCTTCATCAATGTTTCCCACACTTCACTTGAAAACTCACCAGACTGCCTTAATTTTAAAAGTATTTCTTTCTCAACACAGACCGCAGTTTGGTACATTAACCGACCCTTCCACATTACCAAGGAGTTTCAGAGCTTGTCGCATGCATTGTTGTGCAAGACACGAGAAAGGACGAGAAGCCATTAACGCCCGCTAATACGAATGGCGTCACCCACCCGAGATTAAATGTTTAATCTAATTCTATTTCCTCCCCCCTCCGGTTACTTAGCAACGCGCTCTCAGTTCCTCTGAGGTCACGGCGTGCAGTCTTGCACTTTGCACTACATATGCTCAGGTTACGAGGGAAATGGTGAACAAGAGTTGGCGAAGAGGGAGGGAATCCTAAAGGAGAATCTTTCGAGGCAAAAGCTTAAGACAAGGTAGGGTCGGTGTTGACTGGAACCACCTGATGCGATTACTGACCCCATAAATTAATCCAGCACTAGAGCCAGAGGTGCGCACTAAGAGTTGCGGCGCTGTCAAGAGGATGGAATGTTACTCATGGGGACTGAAAAGCCAGAATATGACAGAGAGCGTTCTAAACTGTAGATGCATAAATCTCCAGATATTTTGCAATTGCCACATCTACCAATTCGGAAAAATCAACAAGTGTTTAGAGAATAATTGTTCTTGTTTAGCGAAATAAATATTTGGGCGTTCTTCTATCTTAAATGGTTTAGTTATGGTAGCGAAACATGGATTCTTTGTAAGCAGGATAACAAGAAACTAGATGCTTTTGATTCTAAATACTAACGCGTTATTTTAGGATTAGGTGGTTCGACTTTGTAAGTAATGATGAGGTTAGAAGTAGGAGTCATCAACCTCCTTTGAGTAGCATATTGTGCAGAGAGAGACTGCGTTGGTTTGGCTATGTTGACTATATGCAAAGCTGCAGATTAGCAAACAGGATTATGAACAGTGTGCTTAAAGGTTTCAGAAAAGGGGGGAGACCTAGGATGCGATGGGCAGACAATGTCAAAAGGACCTTGCTAGAATTGGCCTAGAGTGGCCAAATGCAGCAGCAGAAGCTCAGAACAGACACGTGCGGAGAGAAAAATTACACAGTCTGGTTGGTTCTCCACAGCCCATGCGGGATTTTGTATGTATTTTGTATGTATGATGTCTAATTTAAATCTTCTCTAAACATTTCATAAACAAATATTGCACACCGTTTTCGTATCTTAATCAGTAATATGCTACTAGACCATTTTACATCACATAATATGCCATTACACCTTTTTTATACATTTATTCGTAAAATTATAAACAAACTTAGATCTATTAAAACCTAAAGCAGGGAGGTAAATGACGCAATCGAACTGAAAAAAAGAGAAAAGGAGTTTTCCATTACAATGTGACATTTTCCCCATTTTTTGAGAGTTTTTTTTTTAAATAAATCTTGAAAAATACGTGAAGTATACGAAATGTTTATGATATTTAGCCTCCATTTCCAGCACTAGCATTCTCAAAGGGGGAATACCCCTTTGCCCCTCCCCTTTATTTCCGGGCCAGATTCTAAACATCTAATGTGTGATGAAACTTCTTCAAAGGACGTCTAGGAAAATAAATAAAGAATGACACTTTACTTTCCTTATTTCTTATTCCCACATGTTATAAAGCTCTTCTTATAAAGAGGGTTGACCAGAGAAGATGAGTGAATCACCATCTCGGTGACTCAGTGGTATCGCGATGAATGACAGTGACATTGCGACTACTGGTGTCCGGGATCGAGTTCCGGATATGGCATGGTCATTTGTTCTTTCATGTAGGTTGTGATTATCCCTCAGGAAAAAAATAACAATGTTCACTTACCGACATGTCAAAAACATCTATGTTCTCACTTTGGGACTTATAGTGAATATTGGATATAAATCCCAGGACACAAATTGAAAACAAAGATGAGCAAATCTTCTATACGTTCTTTAAACCACTCAAAGGCAGATTTCGCATGGTTAATTGTTGCATTATCATCCTTAAACTGTCCGTCTCCATCAGGGAAGAGATGAATCATAGCAGGACGTCTTGTTCGGATAGGTTTTTAAAATATCCTGTGGAGTTTGATGCACATTGATGAAGCCAAACTGTATGGTAAAATATCCTGTGGAGTTTCAGGCACATTGGTGAAGTCAATCTATGCCATATGAACATTCGCTACAGCGTGCTCTTTCCTGGGATTTGTAAATTAATGCAACTCATCAGGTCTACATCACCTTATGCGGTTGACGCCATACTCTGCCATCTGTACAAAAGAGCACTGGTCGCATAACATTTTTCCAGTCGTGTACAGTACACCCCCGCCTATTTTGAGAACAGTGAAGCCGCGATTTACGACTTTTGATGATACCAAAGGTTTTCTAACAGAGTACCGGCTTTTGAACGCGAACATCAGAGTTCCCTGATCATTTTTCGAAATGATGTGGGTTGATCTGGGCCTCTGTTGAAAGCAGGAATCATTTGTGCAGATTTGACCTCACGTGCCTTTTTAACTTTCTTTGGTTCCTTCTCATATAGCATCGGCAGCCAGCAATTACTTCTGTCAGACGTTGAAACTCTATATACTAACCATTTTGTATGCATTTTAGAAGGTATTCTTGGAGAGTCCTCAGAGTTCCATAATTTTGTTTGGCTGAACTAGTCCTTTGTGCACCAAACATAACATTGTTTTCGAAGTCGGTTATTTCACACTTCTCATCTCGTATTCGAGTGTTAGCCAGTGGATGTGCTGCTTGTATTTAAGACAGCATGACTGTAACATGTGACCTTCTGCCTTGCATACTTTTGCTTTTCGTCGCAGTTGGGTAAATATAAATAGCGTTCGGTTCCTAATTTGCTTTCACAGTCAGTGTGTAATGATTGGCTCTTCCTGTATGTCTTAGTCGTCTACCACATGTCGTCTGTTGTTCATTATATTTCACACAATTATGCTTTGTTCAAATGATTAAACATAGAACACTTTTCAGCTCTAACTTCATAAATGCCTCTTTCAGATTAGGCGATTCGTTAAAAAGCATATAAATTTTAAGACTAGTTTTCAAAAGTAGTTTAACACTAATTTCGCACTCAGCCATTTTAGCCTATCCCTTCGTGCAAATAATGACCAATATTTTGCCTATTTAAGATCTGTTGCCATCTGTTTCTTTAAAAGAATCGTAACTTATGCAAGGTGAGTCCTCTTTTTCCAGCATAATAATGTAGTTTTTAAAATATATGCACAAAATAAATAAATAAATGCATTTTTTAAATGTTATCGAAGGATGAAAGCAGCTGTACTGTTGAAAGTCACTGACAACTAAGTTTTATCGTCTCAGAATCATCCCAATTTTTATCACCTAACCTTCAAACCAAAATCAAACGATTGAGGATCAAAGGAAGCTAACACAAATGTTAACATTCACACGAAATACCCTCCTGACTGTCTTTTCGAGCAAAGTGTCAAATCCCAGCGATTTCATATTTCCTCTCTCAGTGTATGAAATTATGTATGTAATAAAAACTTTGTGATGTTAATTAAAATAAACGCTTAAAACAGTTCATGCTTTAGACTATTTTTTTTAAACGGAAACAAACTAAAACAGCTGTTCTATTCGATAGGCATTTCAACTGCAGGAATCAGGATCCAATCTTCCGTGCAAGGGACTAAGAAGGGACTAAATTGCATGCTCAACGGTGGAGGATTTAGAAGAATAAATACAAATCACATTTCGAAGACGAATGATGCTGACTGACTGCCTTCTGCAAGGTTTGGCAGTACAAAAATAAAGAGGCAGAGACTTGAACCATTCGGAATCACTAACTTGTCTAGTTAGCCTTAAAAAAGATCTAAGAAACAAAAGACATTTTGATTTTCGATGAACTATAAACATAGTGAAATAATTTGTGAAATAAAAAAAAACATATAAAATCCACTATTTTTTTAATGTAGTTACTAGTGTATGTAGAAATTATAAAATGAATGTTCTGGTACAAGGAAAAGTTGGCAAGTGCGTTGCAAACAGCAACAAGGAATTTCGACTCTTTAATGAAGTTAAATTGTTTTCTTCATATACACTCTAAATTCAGTTTCAATAAAAGTTTAGACTTACTAACTCTTCACAGTAATCTCATGGTGTGTTTTTTTTATATTTTTTAAACATCCAGTTAAATCTACTTTTAATAATCACACTACAACATCTGAACGTATTGCTCCAGTCATGATTATTGCCAGCTTTATGTGTTTTCTTTCTCAGTAGAGAATTACAGGAAATGAAAATAGAATTCCATATATTTGAATTATAACAAATTTAATTCAAACGAAAAGATCGAATCCTGATTCTTGAAGTTGCAATAAGTGAATAAAGTGTATAACAATATCTTAAACATTTTCTAATTTTGGTTTGGATGTTTTACCCCTAAGTGGCACATTTTTTAACACAATGGGCTAAATGACCAGGCCACAGGGATCCAAAGACTAAGATAAGGTTGGGGAAGTGGATCCATTGGACGGCTGTTAGAAGACAATTGGCAGTCTCCAGTCAAGGCCGTTCAGCGTATTCTTAGACGCGTACAGGATGTAGCTCTTTCCAGCACACGGAGTCAAGGATTTGTCTTATCCGACGTATGAACATTTTCTAATGTTCAAGATCTTGGATATTTCCTTTTAATGACAAGGCTTATTTCTTCACATCATGCAGAACATGGATTAAAAATACTAGTTATATTCGTTTTTCAGCTAATATTTAACGGTTTTACCTAGTAGTGTTGTCTGTATTCTGATCGGTCTAACAGGAATTTACAAATTTATTATTAATTTCCGAAAAAGTTGTTAAAACTATTAATGATCGCCCAAATTTTGTTGGGAAAAAATACGAAACCATGTTTAATAATGAAATGCGTATTGATACAAAAAGAGAATCTTTGCAGTTTCTGCCTCTTTTCATCATCATCATCATCATCATCCTCAAGCAGCCATGGGCTACGGAGGTCCAACCAGACCGTGCAATTTAGTTCTCCAAGCAAGTCTATCCTGAGCTACATCTACTGCATCTGGCCACTGCACACCAATTCTAACAAGGTCCTGTTTGACATTGTCTGCCCACCGAATCCTAGGTCTCCCCTTCTTTCTGAGGGCTTTAGGCACACTGTTCATAACCCTATTCGCCAATCTATAATTATTCATACGGGCAACATGGCCAAACCAACGGAGTCTCTCTCTGCACAATATGCTGCTTAAAGGAGGTTGCCAACTCCTTTGCCTAATCTCATCATTAGTTACAAAGTTGAACCACCTAATGCCCAAGATACTGCGTAAGCATCTGGAATCAAAAGCATCTAGTTTCCTATTATCTTGTTTACAAAGTGTCCAAGTTTCACTACCATAACTAACCCTAGAAAGAACCAAACTATTATACAGTCTAATTTTAGTCTTTAGGTGTATACGCCTATTTCTCCACACTCTCCATAGGTTCTTAAAAGTCCCGGCAGCAATCCCTATTCGTCTATTAATCTCATGCCGCACATCACCATTATCTGTTACATAGCTCCCAAGATAATTAAACTGTGACACCTGCTCAAGACTGCAACCATTCAGATTAACTGAATCACAGCCTGCCTGACTAATTTTCATCACTTTAGTTTTCTCTCTGTTTATAACCAAACCTACTCTACTACCAGTCTCATCAACAGCTCGAATGAAAGAGTTCATCTCATCAACATCATTTGCCAAAAGGGCTAAATCATCAGCATAATCTAAATCAGAAATTTTCGTATCTCCAGCCCATTTAAGGCCAAAATCTTTCCCTTGAAGTGAATTTCGCATAACATAATCAATAACCAAGCTAAAGAGAAAAGGAGACAAAATGCACCCTTGTCGAACACCAGAAGTAATGCTAAACCAATTGCTACAACCTTACCAACTCTCACACACGACTCAGTGTTATTATAGAGAGCTTTCATAATGTTAACTAACTTGTCTGGTATATCATATGATCTCACAATCAACCACAAATTATGACGATCAACAGAGTCGAAAGCCTTTTTGAAATCAACAAAGCTAGCAACCAAAGGTTTCTGAAACTCTAAACATTTCTCAAGAATCTGCCTAAGTGAAAATATCTGATCCACACATCCCCTACCACTTCTGAATCCACATTGCTCATCACGCAATTGACTGTCAACCAGATTCTTAATTCTATTAAGCACAATCATGGAAAGAACTTTACCTGGAACAGAGAGTAGGCTGACACACCTATAGTTATCACAAGAACTGCGATCACCTTTTTTGAAAATAGGGATAACAATAGCTCTGGTAAAATCCTTAGGAACCATGCCTTTATCATAAAAGATATTCAGAATTTCAGTCATCCAAGTGGTAACCGAAACATTCCCAGCTCTAAGCATTTCCGTAGTAATTCCATCTACCCCTGGGGATTTATGAAGTTTAAGTTTAGAAACAGCCAAAATAACTTCAGATTCTGTTATAGGGCCAACATTAAAGCCACCAATGCATCTATCATCATTGCAAACAATGGGAGTAGAACTAACTACATTGTTTTGAACATCACTGAAATGCTCAGCCCACCTAGCCATGACAGAATCCTCCCCTTCTATAACCTTACCTTGTTTATCCTTCAATCCTTGTATGCCTGTCCGTTTTCTACCACACAAAACATTAACTATCTGGTACAGCTCTCTGCTGTTGTGCTGTCTAACTGCTTCCTCGGCTTTGTCAGCCAAACCATCAAGCCAAATATTCTTATCAGCAGCTAACTGATCCTTTACAAGTTTATTAAGGTCTCTGTAATGCTTTCTATTAGGACTAGTAGGGTATTGATTAAGGGCATTCCTGCAGTTCTTTCTTTCCGAAATAAGCTCAAGTGCCTTATCACTCAGATAATTTTGCCTCTTCTGCTCCTTTTTTCCTAAAAGAGTACTGTTAGTGTCCAAAAAGGCCTGTTTAAAATGATCCCATTCTTCCTCAACTTCAGTAGTAAGCAAACCGCACAGCATGACTGTCATAATGACTAAGTAACCTATCATGGTAAGCTTTGGCCATAACTGGATCTTTCAGAGCTTCAGTATTAAAAGTAAATTTTTTAACCCTAGCACAACACTTTTTAAGTTTAAGTTGCAACACACTTTTAACAAGGTAATGGTCAGATCCAATTTCAGCTCCCCTATACGCCCTGGTATTCCTAACAGAACTAGCCCATTTGCTGTTAATTAATATGTAATCAATCATATTCTTATGCAGCCCATCAGGTGAAACCCATGTGTACTTATGTATGTCGCGGTGTTTGTAATAAGTGTTAGTTATTCTGAATCCATTGAGTTTACTTACCTGTAGGAGACGTTGCCCATTGCCATTGCAGCTACCAATACCAAAAGGGCCTATTACTCCTCCCCAAAGGTCAGAGTCAGTACCAACTTTGGCATTGAAGTCACCAAGAACAAGGGTAATATCTCCTTTCTTGACAGAATTCAAAATATCCTGAAGTTGTTCATAAAACCTATCCTTCTCATCCTCATCGGCATCCTCAGTGGGGGCATAACAGCAGATAACATTCAAGTCTTTAACGCTTGTCTGAAATTTTGCTGTAAGAAACCTTTCATTAATGCACTCATATCATAGAAGAGCATCGCTAGCGTGTCTGCTGAGAAGCAGACCCACGCCTTAGTGATGCTTATTGTCGTCCCTCCCTGAAAAGAGAAATTTAAGATTATTTTTAAGAATCTGACCTTTATCTGTCCATCTGGTCTCTTGCAAGCCGAGAATATCTAAATTATAACTGTGAAATTCTTGTGTGAGGACATCAAGAGAAAATGCTCTGTGCAGAGTCCTCACATTCCAACTACCTATGGAGAGAAAATGGTTAGTGGGATGTTTAAAGAAACTATGTTTATTGAGAGAGGGAATGCCGACAATATCAAACAGCCCCCTAATCGCAGACATGGGGCAAAGACCCGTTCCCCCACTACTAAAGGCTGAAGCCATCTACACTGGAAGACTTCCTCCAATGTAGAATTTGACGATGCCAATAGAAGCAAAGAGTTCAGGTGCCTGCGATGACTTCTGCTCAGGATTATCCACCAGCTGATAAACATATCCTGTGAATCTATTCACTTGGGGCTGTCAACCCACAAACAAACAGAAAACACAGCGGAAGATTTTCCCTCCACAGAAGCCCATCAGTGCAGCAAAATCAGGATCCATAATCAAGCTCAGAGCCATATATCTGTCCAGTCCAGTGGGTTTATATGGTCAGCACCAGGACCCTGTGTGGTTGACCACTCCTCAGCAGGGTAGAAAAAAAAGAAAAGTAGCCATAGTTGTCCAGATCAGTAGGCCACACTAATCTGGCAGCCCTCCCCTTCCGTTCACTTCCACAAGAGAGTATCTCTTTTGAAAGTTACTAACGGTCCGCACCACGAGAAGGCGGGGTCGGACATTAGGTGCTAGGCCTGGCCAGTTCTATGCATCATCACAGGGGATTGGTGCATAGCTCTCCTTCCAGTGACTACCTAGTTACCATTTACAGACCATATCTTTTAGGGGCGCTTAAAAAGATATTCCCTGTAAATGTGTCCAAACTCCAAAACCTCAAGTCCCACTAAAAGGTATCACCACGTTTCATTCTACGACATTTGGTCCCATTCAGTTTATTCCTGCGATGTTTCTTACCTACACCGTTTCGTCTCTATGGCACTCACAACGAACCTTGACAGACCCAAAAGGAGATCATGACCTTTCGTCCTTACTGTATTTTTCCCGTCGAAGTTTCACCATTGCAGTATTTTGTCATGGCAAGGCTTCATCCCAACGAGTTGCAAATATAAGCTACGTTTCAAATAAGCAAATTTATTTCCTTTTGTATTTATTTAATATTTAAAGAACGGCAATAAATTTCTACTGAACGTTTTATGCAATGATGATGTAAAGGTTTTTTTCACGCTAACCAAACGATATTTTATAATCCTTCTTCCGCTCTTTTTCTATACGATATAATGATTATTATATCAATTGTACGCTTCTTCTAAGAGCGGTGTTTTATGAAATAAAATTCCGTATTACCACAGACTTTTTTAACACTCTCTTTCGTGTTCTAAATTTTGCATCTGTGCTGGTTTCAGTGAATGAGAAGTCGTTGCATAAGTTAAAAAGTTCTTTGGAAGAAGACCATATAAACAGGTAATAGCTGCGTAGTGTAGTGCAACTGTATATCAGTGTTGTGAACACTGAAATTAGGTAATTGTTTTCCCCAATTGCCAATGAATGCACTTTGTAAATATTTGCATTAATTATTCACTGGGCGTAACGATTTCCAGAGTGAAAGAGTCTCATTAAATTTAGAAGCTACAATCAGAGAGAAAGCAGTAGATGGGATGAAATGCAGACGAAAATCGATGGGAAGAAATGTCGTAGGTAAATCGTAAGGAAACCGTTTCGTATCTATGTCAATTTTGTCAATATTGGGAGTAACGTAAAAAGTCAATTTTTGGATTTTTCCCGAAATCTACGAATTTGATTACCTCAAAACGCAAATTTTCAGAGCTCTACCATTAATCATAGTTAGAAGTAGTGTGATCCCCTTGTCAGTAGTTAGCCATCAGTCAGTCACTCTCGGTCGTCTATATGTATTAGGTACACTATATCATATATTTACGTAAGAAATCCTCAAGAATCCAAAATAATTAATTAGCACATTTTTGTTCATATTTCAGACATCGTCTGGAATGTCATGTCATCATGACATTCCAGACGTATTCATAATAATTCAATATAATTAATTAGCACATTTCTGTCATCCTTTGACGTTACGATGCGACGAGCTTGGGGCAATCTTCCTAGTCTCGTTAAAATAACAGTAAAATAAAAATGAAAATGAAGAAAACCAGTTGTTAATAAACTGGAAGACACAACATATGAGTTTACCCATTTCATTCTTCTTTTTAAACATTCATCAACTGTAACACCTTTAACTAATGATAGCTATTTTCAAAATGACCTAGAAACTTAGAGCTAATTATCACAGAAACTATTGTAATTACTAATCTTTATAAAATACGTTTT
>JAWZYU010001472.1:0-26158 GCA_038380435.1 Ryuthela nishihirai
TTCTGCTGAGGACCTGCTATACTCTCAGTATTAAACTGGTAGGCTCCTGTCAGACCTCTGTGTCAAGCAGCTGCTTGAGTGTGTATTTATTGCAACGTGGATGTGCTTCCAACTTTTTGTCCAGTACCTGTATTACTCTACATTGGATTTTTTTTTTTTTTTTTTTTTTTTTTTTTGGGGGGGGGGGGGGAGGGGGGGTTAAAAATAATTTCTATTAATTGTCATTTCAATTCCTATTTAATTTGTGCAAAATTTAAGTATTAAAAAATTAAAATGCATTTGATTTAAATAAAAAGGTTTCAGAGTACTGTGATTTTAATTTCTCTAATAACTTCTTAATACTTATTAAAACAGAATTATAATGTTTCTATATACATAGAATACATATATATAATTATATTTATTAATATACATTTTATCTATGCATTTCCACAATCAGAAAATGGACTACTTTTCGAAGGTCATTTTTTTAGGGCATTTTAATGTTGTTGGGCTAAACGATTGCGTACTTGCCTGTACATAGAGCCTTTCTAAATCCTCTCTCTAACTCGTTTATTTGTAAAGAAATTTTATAGTTTAACCACGAATACCGAGTTTTCACGCTTTTGACGTCAACTCCTGGAAGTGTTAGAAAAAATATTGATAGAGGGTTTTTTTTTTTTAAACCCTCTATCTATATTGGAAACAGGGGAGAGATTTCCACTTTTTGTGGTTTTTATTTTTTATTTTTCCGTGGCTTGCGTGCCCGGAAGTTACCCTTTTTCTATACAGTTTTTCTTCTAGTTTTCGTAGATATTTTTTGTTTTTTTCTAGTTTCTCTGGAAAATTTTGTTTGTTGGTTTAAAGTCGGCTAAGATGCAGTAGTTTTCTCTCGTTAGAGCGAACTTTTGCTTTTTTTTTATTTAATTTTCCGTGGCCTGCGTGCCCGGAATTTACCCGTATCTAATACAGTTTTTCTTATTGTCCCAGTAAATAATTTTTGTTTATTTCTATGTTTGTTAGAAAAGTTTGTTTATTCTTTTAAAGTCGGCTTGGTGCAGTCTTTTTCGCTCGTTGGCGCGGGAGAGGATGATTTGTACCAAGTGCAGCATTCTTTGACTCGGCGCGCGGAGGCGGACTGACGATATATTATACCATTCCCCCTTTTTTTTTTAGGATCTTAATACAGATAGATACCAAAAAACTTAATATTTAAAATCGGCGAGGAAATGGAATCTTGTAAATGGATCCCCGCGATTACGGAAATGTGTAGATGTTGGGTAAAAGTCACAAAAGAAAGACGGTACAAAGAATCAAAAGTTGCAAAAATTCACTCTGTTGCAGAATCCATAAAAAAGCTACGGGGGCTTTTTTTTTTTTCGTAATTCGGACCACTGATTCTTGATGACAGACTGGAGACGCAATTTCAACATTTATTATAATTGTACGGGTGCGAATATCTCATTCCTTATCTGGTGCAGAGCGACTTTTTCATCACCCTGTATAATGCCTTTTTTTGGTTTTCGACTCTTTCTGAAGCCTTTTTTTTATGCGACTTTAATATCTATATATTTTCGTACTCAGGAGACTTGGTACTTCAATGTATTGAATGGCTTTGTTGCCAGATTCCGTGTCAGTATTTTTCCTGGGGCGGGGGTGGCTCAGTCGGTAGCGCGCCAGGCTCGTAATCTCTAGTTCCCAGGTTCGAGTCCCAGCTGGGTCAGCGTTGAGATTTATCTCAGCAAAATTCCTCGCCCTGCCCACGGTCAGTAGGCGACACCGATGGGGCTTGGAAAGGCCGCGTCCGTCAGATGGGACGTTAAGCCGTGGCCCCGTGTGTGGGAGAGCCGTACCCTGTGCACGTTAAATAACACGCTGGATGGCCTTGACGGGAGGCTACCATCTGTTTCCCAACAGCTGATCTCCGCAAAATTCCCCGCCCTGCCCACGGTCAATAGGGGACACCGATGGGCTTGGAAAGGCCGCCGTCCGTCGGATGGGACGTTAAGCCGTGGCCCCGTGTGCGGGAGAGCCATACCCTGTGCACGTTAAAGAACACGCTGGACGGCCTTGACGGGAGGCTACCATCTGTCACCCAACAGCTGTTCCAGTGGGTCCCCTTCCCCAACCTTCTCTGAGCCTTCGGGGTCCATGTGACCTGGCCATTTAGCCCATGGTGTGCAAAAAAGTGCCGCTCAGAGGTAAAACAACCAACCAACCAACAACCCAACAGCTGTTCCAGTGGGTCCCCTCTCCCAACCTTCTCTGAGTTTTCGGGGTCCATGTGACCTGGCCATTTAGCCCATGGTGTGCAAAAAAGTGCCGCTCAGAGGTAAAACAACCCAACAACAACTCCAGATATCAATGTGGGGTTCTACCCAATCTCTACAGCTTGTTTCTACTGTATGTAATTAGGTGATTTACGACTATTTTTTTCCTTCCAAGTTTTTCATTTCTTCTGCAAGAACACGTTGGAAGGCATTGACGGGCGTCGTCCCCCTTCTGAATGAACCCCCGGGCTCCTTGTCTAAGTTAGCCCACTGTTGGCCAAAAAAGCGCCGCTCAGAGGTAAAACAACTCATCCTCGGAGTGAAATAATGATCACTGTTCTTCAGTGGCTTAGAAAATACAGAAAATACTTAGAAAACACTTATCCCTCCACATTTTTGAATTTATTTAAAAAATTTCTCGGAGAAATAAAATATACAAAGGAATTTATTAAGTTCGTTCCTTTGAAGGGTGTGATAGGAATGCCCCCTCTTATTTCGTTAGAGACACTCGGAGAAAATGAGACTTGAAAAGTTAATGAAATAGTGGAAATTTTATTTTTCTTCTAACATTTCTCATTTTATTACACCATAAATGCTTGGATATTAGTTTTTATTTAGATATGTATGTATGTATAACCGAAGTTTTTTATTTTGGAAAAATCACAGAATATTTGGCCATTCGAAGAATACATCCAAGTGAATTATCGTTAAGCGTTCCTGTTAACACCTGCAGAAGCCTTGATTGACAGTTTGCGGTACATCAAAGAAACTGAAACCACAACCTATCGCCACCTGGAGGGTTTATTTATAGCACTCCGAGGCATTAGTTTGCGGTAACATGAAACAGTTTATTCAACGGTCGTAGCCGCAGTCGGTTTTCTTAGTTATCGAACCTAACATTATTTATGGAGACGTGACGTCACCTCGGTAAAGTTACCTCGTAGAATGTTGTCGATAAATAAAAAAGTTTCGTTTGAATTCTAACAAACATAAAAGTTAGGAACCTTTTCAAATATATAATTTTTATAAAGATTTAAAAAAAATATTGAGATCATCAAACAAATAAATATTCTTTTTTATTAAGAGACGTTTCAGAAAGACAAAAAAAATGTTTTATAATAAGTTATTATTTAAAATTAGTTTTTACTGAGCCAATTTTTTTTACCTGTCATTTTACAACGAGAATTATTATCCAAAGTTGCTAGATTTTAGGGAAAAAGAGATGTTCATAAATGAAATAAAAAATAAATAGTAGAAGGTCTGTGAGTGTGGTGGGACAACACAAACATCCACGGGGCTCGAACCCAGGTCCCTTTGATCACTTTAATACGCCATAGAGAAGATAGGCATTTTAACCTCTGAGCGGCACTTTTTTGTACCCAATGGGCTAAATGGACGAGTCACAAGAGCCTCGGAGAAGGTTGACGGAGGGGACTCCGTGGAACAGCCGTTGGGAGACAGATGGTAGCCTTCCATAAATGCCATCCGGCATGTTTTTCAAATGCACAGGGTATGTTAATTGTTTTCACAAAATGTGCCAAATGGCCAGGTCACAAGGAACCCGAGGTTTCAGAGACGGTTGAGGACCTACTGGAACATCTGTTGGGAGACGGTAGTTCCCGTCGACGCCATGCAGCGCGTTCTTGTACCTGCACAGCGGGCTCGGCTTAACGTTCCATCCGACGGACGGCGACCTTTCCAAGCCCGTCGCTGTTCCCTACTGACCGTGGGCAGGGCGGGGAGTTTTGCGGAAATGAATCTCGAGGCTTACTCAGCTGGGACTCGAACCTGGAACCGCAGACGGTAGTAAAGCGATCATTTTTTTTTTTTCAGGTGAAGTTGTTTCACCTCTCAGTACATCTTGGGCTAAAAGTGGATGTCACAAACATTTTACGGATTAGGAAAATGGCGGGGACGTACAGTCGCTCAAAAAAATATCTGAACACTATTCTGGACTAGAGAAGTCCGAAGAAATATCCGGCAACAATTTTTTTTTTAGAAATTAGTGATCTGGCAACCTTCGTCTACAGTCGCTGAAATGGTTGATTACAGAATTCGGAAACAGTATTTGCCACCTTCGTGTCACGTGACACGAAGGTTGCCAGATAACTAATTTCTAACAATTCGTTGCGACATATTTTTTCTGAATCCACCATAGTGTTCGGATACTTTTTGGAGCGACTGTAGATCCGACCGCTAGTTGTTAAGAAAGACTGGAATATCTGAAAGTGGCGTTTTTCAGAAACTAATTTATTTGAAACCCACATTTCCCACCGACGCCTGAACCCCATTTCCAGTTGGAGCCAGGATTGCGGTGGCTCAGTCAGTAGCGTGCCAGGCGCGTAATCTGCATTTCCCAGGTTCGAGTCCCAGCTGGGGCACCGCTGAGATTTTACCTCCGCAACCTTCATGTACAGTCGCTGAAATAAAGATCCGAACGCTGGTTGATTACAGAATTCAGAAAAAGACGTGTGGGAAAGATTTTTTTTTTAAAATAAATTAGTGATCTGGCAACCTTCGTGTACAGTCGCTGAAATAAATATCCGAACAATGTGGTTGATTAGAGAATTCAGAAAAAAATGTCTGGCAACGATTTTTTTTTAGAAATTTGTGATCTGGGAACCTTTGTGTCACGTGACACGAAAGTTGCCAGATCATTAATTTCTAAACAATTCGTTGCCAGATATTTTTTCTGAATCCACCATAGTGTTCGGATACTTTTTGGAGCGACTGTAGATCCGACCGCTAGTTCTTAACAAAGACTGGAATATCTGAAAGTGGCGTTTTTCAGAAACTACTTTATTTGAAACCCACATTTCCCACCGACGCCTGAACCCCATTTCCAGTTGGAGCCAGGATTGCGGTGGCTCAGTCAGTAGCGTGCCAGGCTCCTAATATGCAACCCGTTTCGATTGACACGGTAGTGACTGAGATTTCCTTTCTACGTACGTCTCAGTGACTACCGTGTCAATCGAAACGGGTTGCATTTTTTCACCGTGGAAAGCCAAAATTGTGTGAACTGAGTACCGTGTAAATCGAGGGATAGGATTACCATTAGTAATTAAGTATTATTATATATTACAAAGGTATTACTGATGACACGATTGAGGTTTGAATTCATCGGTTAAAAAAATAAATTTGTAAAGTCCGTGTAGGATAAGTATTACATGATCACATGATTAAGGTTTGAATTGATTGGTTAAAGAAGTTATGACGTCATAAGGCTGTCCATGTATACGTTGTTACGTATAAATGCTCCGATTGAATGCGCTGTAGGATAACTATGTCGATGAAAAGGTGATATGTTGATGACGTCATTGCTCTGTCCTTACATACCTATGCGCAGATCTCATGTGCAATGACATCGCTATGGCAGAGAGTGCAGAATAGAGCAGTTCCGAAATGAAACTAGGTATCCAATGAAATCCTTTGCCATCTGAGCGTTTAAATCTGATGGGTTGAAAATAACGACTCCATCATCTCTTTTAAATAGGGAAGAATTAAAATATACGAAAAGTTTAAACCCTATTTAAATACCTTAATCAGTCCATTTGGTGATTCCCTATTCTGAAGACTAGGAAATACTAGGAGTACCTTTAGGAGCCATTTTAACCCTTTCTTCATCTGCTTCCCGAGCTGTGATTGGTTAAAAATATTTATTTATCTATCTCGTTAGGGATAAAAATCTATACCCTTTCAGTCCTGCTAGTAAGAACGTCTGCTCTGTAAAGTTGTAAATAGAAAAAATGCTTCGTTTGAATTCTTAGAAACATAAAACTTAGGAACCTTTTCAAATATGTAATTTCATAAAGATTTTAAGAAAGTATTGAATTCATCAAATAATATCAATATTCTTTTTTATTAAGAGAAACACAAAAATAATGTTATATTATTTAAGAGTTGTTTTTACTAAGCCAATTTGTTTTTACAAAATATTCGAAATCTATATGTTGTCTAATACGAAGTGCCTATGAATCCTTTGCGTTAATAGTCCTAAAAGATAAGAGATTAGGAAAAAAAGGCTCCACAAGTTTTAAAAGATACTGACGTAGGAATCTAACTGTAGGCATCCATGTTTTTAAAGCAATGAAGAATGCCAGTAAGGAAAGTGAATAAATGAATTGATTATTTCTGATGGCTAGTGTGGAATATTGTTTCAAGAGTGCAATTGAGGAGCTCCTTAGATATAGCACGGTCACATCGCAGGAGGGTGGAGCTGAACATTAAAAAAAAATAACCCCAAAAAACCCCCAGTGTTCCGACAGGCCCCAGTATAATGAAAAGTCCCCAAAGAACCGGAAGTGACCCCCAAAACACACCTGAAGTGACGCAAAAAGCCCCAAAGCGAAAACAAACCCCAGAATGCAAAGCGCCAAAATACCCCCAAAAAACACTCCCTACTCCCCAAAAAACCCACCCCCTTCTCCAAAAACACACCCTTAGTGCTCAATACCACCCAAAGTGACTAAATCTAGCAAAAAAACGCCCCAGAAATAGCCCCAGAAGAAAAAGCAGCTAAAATTCCCCCATAGAGCCCAAAAAAACGCCGCCATTTGCATTTGCTAACAGCAGAGTGACCGGACAGTAGCAAAGTGTAAGACAGACACGCTGCAAGTCCCAGTGAGTCAGAGAACAAAGGAATAATTCAATTATGCAATTTCCCGCCCACGGAATAGCGATTTAACCGCCACAAACAGACCCATTCTATAGATAAAAAAAAAAAAGTGCAGGGAAGGCATCAGACAAGCAAGAAACGCCTTAAAAATAACAAAAAAATTCGCCAAAATTAAAAAAAAGCCCCAAAAATTGCCAAAATCACCCAGAAGGTCAAACTCACAGCAGGTGACCCCCACACTAAACCGGAAGTGCTCCCGACCACCGGAAGTGACCCATAAAAAGCCCCAAACGTCACGCACATAAACGCTCCCAGAGGGCGCCCTAATCGTCACAAACTGACCGTAAGCGACCCCGAGGTAGGGGTAATAGAGTCCCTTCCTGGGGTGAAAGGTCACCGGAAATGACCCCATAGGGAGCATAAAAACCCCAAAAACGCCCCATTCGTCCGACAGACCCCAGCTGTCCGCAGTATACAAAAACGCCCCAAAAGGTCCCAAAAACACCCGAAGTCACCCCCCAAAACAAACCTGAAGTGACAGAAAAAGCCGCAAAGCCAAAACAAACCCCAGAATGCAAAGTGGCCAAATACCCCCAAAAAAGGCTCCCCACGCCCCAAAAAACCACCTCCCCTTTCCCAAAACACACCCTTAGTTCTCCATTCCACCCAAAGTAACTAAATCTAGCAAAAAAACGCCCCAAAAATAGCCCCAGAAGAAACCAGGAACAAAATGCAGCTAAAATTCCCCCATAGAGCCCAAAAACAAGCCGCCATTTGCATTTGTGCAGAGCAGAGCGACCGGACAGTAGCAAAGTGTAAGAGACACAGTCTGCAAGCCCCAGACAGTCAGAGAACAAAGGAATAATTGAATTAAGCACTTTCCCGCCAACAGAATAGCGGTTTAACCGCGACAAACAGACCCGTTCTACAGATAAAAAAAAAAGTCAAGGGAAGGCATCAGACAGTCAAGAAATGCTCCAAAAAACACTCAGAAGTATCTGGCAACTGTTATTTCAAATAGTTTAGGGATCTGGCAACATTCCTGTCACCAACCGCCTCTCCGATCAGAACATGTATCTGACAACTGTTATTTAAAATAGTTTAGGGATCTGGCAACATTCCTGTTCCCAACCGCCTCTCCGATCAGAGTTCAGAACATGTATCTGGCAACTGTTATTTAAAACAGTTTAGGGATCTGGCAACATTCCTGTCACCAACCGCCTCTCCGATCAGAGTTCAGAACATGTATCTGGCAATTGTTATTTAAAATAGTTGAGGGATCTGGCAACATTCGGTTTCCGATCTGCCTCTAGGAAGGACATTGAAACTGAACTCAGAGTTCAGAACATGTATCTGGCAACTGGTATTTAGAATAGTTGAGGGATCTGGCAACATTCGGTTTTCTAACTGCCTATCCGAAGGACATTCAAAAGCTCCGACTGATATCAGAGTTGAGAAAATGTATCTGGCAACTAGTATTCAAAATAGTTTAAGGATCTGGCAACATTCGTTTTCCGAATTGCCTCTCCTAAGGACATTGAAAAGCTCCGACTGATATCAGAGTTGAGAAAATGTATCTGGCAACTAGTATTTAAAATAGTTTAAGGATCTGGCAACATTCGTTTTCCGAATTGCCTCTGAAAAGCTCCGACTGATATCAGAGTTCAGAAAATGTATCTGGCAACTAGTATTTAAAATAGTTTAAGGATCTGGCAACATTCGTTTTCCGAATTGCCTGTGAAAAGCTCCGACTGATATCAGAGTTGAGAAAATGTATCTGGCAACTAGTATTTAAAATAGTTTAAGGATCTGGCAACATTCGTTTTCCGAATTGCCTCTCCGAAGGACATGGAAAAGCTCCGACTGATATCAGAGTTGAGAAAATGTATCTGGCAACTAGTGTTTAAAATAGTTCAAGGATCTGGCAACATAAGTTTTCCGAATTGCCTCTGAAAAGCTCCGACTGATATCAGAGTTGAGAAAATGTATCTGGCAACTAGTATTTAAAATAGTTTAAGGATCTGGCAACATTCGTTTTCCGAATTGCCCCTGAAAAGCTCCGACTGATATCAGAGTTGAGAAAATGTATCTGGCAACTAGTATTTAAAATAGTTTAAGGATCTGGCAACATTCGTTTTTCGAATTGCCTCTGAAAAGCTCCGACTGATATCAGAGTTGAGAAAATGTATCTGGCAACTAGTATTTAAAATAGTTTAAGGATCTGGCAACATTCGTTTTCCGAATTGCCTCTGAAAAGCTCCGACTGATATCAGAGTTGAGAAAATGTATCTGGCAACTAGTATTTAAAATAGTTTAAGGATCTGGCAACATTCGTTTTCCGAATTGCCTCTGAAAAGCTCCCACTGATATCAGAGTTGAGAAAATGTATCTGGCAACTAGTATTTAATATAGTTTAAGGATCTGGCAACAACATTCGTTTTCCGAATTGCCTCTGAAAAGCTCCGACTGATATCAGAGTTGAGAAAATGTATCTGGCAACTAGTATTTAAAATAGTTTAAGGATCTGGCAACATTCGTTTTCCGAATTGCCTCTGAAAAACTCCGACTGATATCAGAGTTGAGAAAATGTATCTGGCAACTGGTATTTAAAATAGTTTAAGGATCTGGTAACATTCGTTTTCCGAATTGCCTCTGAAAAGCTCCGACTGATGTCAGAGTTGAGAAAATGTATCTGGCAACTAGTATTTAAAATAGTTCAAGCATCTGGCAACATTCGTTTTTCGAATTGCCTCTGAAAAGCTCCGACTGATATCAGAGTTGAGAAAATGTATCTGGCAACTAGTATTTAAAATAGTTTAAGGATCTGGCAACATTCGTTTTCCGAATTGCCTCTGAAAAGCTCCGACTGATATCAGAGTTGAGAAAATGTATCTGGCAACTAGTATTTAAAATAGTTTAAGGATCTGGCAACATTCGTTTTCCGAATTGCCTCTCCGAAGGACATGGAAAAGCTCCGACTGACATCAGAGTTGAGAAAATGTATCTGGCAACTAGTATTTAAAATAGTTTAAGGATCTGGCAACATTCGTTATCCGAATTGCCTCTGAAAAGCTCCGACTGATATCAGAGTTGAGAAAATGTATCTGGCAACTAGTATTTAAAATAGTTTAAGGATCTGGCAACATTCGTTTTCGGAATTGCCTCTCCGAAGGACATTGAAAAGCTCCGACTGATATCAGAGTTGAGAAAATGTATCTGGCAACTAGTATTTAAAATAGTTTAAGGATCTGGCAACATTCGTTTTCCGAATTGCCTCTGAAAAGCTCCGACTGATATCAGAGTTCAGAAAATGTATCTGGCAACTAGTATTTAAAATAGTTTAAGGATCTGGCAACATTCGTTTTCCGAATTGCCTGTGAAAAGCTCCGACTGATATCAGAGTTGAGAAAATGTATCTGGCAACTAGTATTTTAAACAGTTTAAGGATCTGGCAACATTCGTTTTCCGAATTGCCTCTCCGAAGGACATGGAAAAGCTCCGACTGATATCAGAGTTGAGAAAATGTATCTGGCAACTAGTGTTTAAAATAGTTCAAGGATCTGGCAACATAAGTTTTCCGAATTGCCTCTGAAAAGCTCCGACTGATATCAGAGTTGAGAAAATGTATCTGGCAACTAGTATTTAAAATAGTTTAAGGATCTGGCAACATTCGTTTTCCGAATTGCCTCTGAAAAGCTCCGACTGATATCAGAGTTGAGAAAATGTATCTGGCAACTAGTATTTAAAATAGTTTAAGGATCTGGCAACATTCGTTTTCCGAATTGCCTCTGAAAAGCTCCGACTGATATCAGAGTTGAGAAAATGTATCTGGCAACTAGTATTTAAAAGAGTTTAAGGATCTGGCAACATTCGTTTTCCGAATTGCCTCTGAAAAGCTCCGACTGATATCAGAGTTGAGAAAATGTATCTGGCAACTAGTATTTAAAATAGTTTAAGGATCTGGCAACATTCGTTTTCCGAATCGCCTGTCCGAAGGACATTCAAAAGCTCCGATTGATATCAGAGTTGAGAAAATGTATCTGGCAACTAGTATTTAAAATAGTTTAAGGATCTGGCAACATTCGTTTTCGGAATTGCCTCTCCGAAGGACATTGAAAAGCTCCGACTGATATCAGAGTTGAGAAAATGTATCTGGCAACTAGTATTTAAAATAGTTTAAGGATCTGGCAACGTTCGTTTTCCGAATTGCCTCTGAAAAGCTCCGACTGATATCAGAGTTGAGAAAATGTATCTGGCAACTAGTATTTTAAACAGTTTAAGGATCTGGCAACATTCGTTTTCCGAATTGCCTCTCCGAAGGACATGGAAAAGCTCCGACTGATATCAGAGTTGAGAAAATGTATCTGGCAACTGGTATTTAAAATAGTTTAAGGATCTGGCAACATTCGTTTTCCGAATTGCCTCTGAAAAGCTCCGACTGATATCAGAGTTGAGAAAATGTATCTGGCAACTAGTATTTAAAATAGTTTAAGGATCTGGCAACATTCGTTTTCCGAATTGCCTCTGAAAAGCTCCGACTGATATCAGAGTTGAGAAAATGTATCTGGCAACTAGTATTTAAAATAGTTTAAGGATCTGGCAACATTCGTTTTCCGAATTGCCTCTGAAAAGCTCCGACTGATATCAGAGTTGAGAAAATGTATCTGGCAACTAGTATTTAAAATAGTTTAAGGATCTGGCAACATTCGTTTTCCGAATTGCCTCAGAAAAGCTCCGACTGATATCAGAGTTGAGAAAATGTATCTGGCAACTAGTATTTAAAATAGTTTAAGGATCTGGCAACATTCGTTTTCCGAATTGCCTCTGAAAAGCTCCGACTGATATCAGAGTTGAGAAAATGTATCTGGCAACTAGTATTTAAAATAGTTTAAGGATCTGGCAACATTCGTTTTCCGAATTGCCTCTGAAAATCTCCGACTGATATCAGAGTTGAGAAAATGTATCTGGCAACTAGTATTTAAAATAGTTTAAGGATCTGGCAACATTCGTTTTCCGAATTGCCTCTCCGAAGGACATTGAAAAGCTCCGACTGATATCAGAGTTGAGAAAATGTATCTGGCAACTAGTATTTAAAATAGTTTAAGGATCTGGCAACATTCGTTTTCCGCATTGCCTGTGAAAAGCTCCGACTGATATCAGAGTTGAGAAAATGTATCTGGCAACTAGTATTTAAAATAGTTTAAGGATCTGGCAACATTCGCTTTCCGAATTGCCTCTGAAAAGCTCCGACTGATATCACAGTTGAGAAAATGTATCTGGCAACTAGTATTTAAAATAGTTTAAGGATCTGGCAACATTCGTTTTCCGAATTGCCTCTGAAAAGCTCCGACTGATATCAGAGTTGAGAAAATGTATCTGGCAACTAGTATTTAAAATAGTTTAAGGATCTGACAACATTCGTTTTCCGAATTGCCCCTGAAAAGCTCCGACTGATATCAGAGTTGAGAAAATGTATCTGGCAACTAGTATTTAAAATAGTTTAAGGATCTGGCAACATTCGTTTTTCGAATTGCCTCTGAAAAGCTCCGACTGATATCAGAGTTGAGAAAATGTATCTGGCAACTAGTATTTAAAATAGTTTAAGGATCTGGCAACATTCGTTTTTCGAATTGCCTCTGAAAAGCTCCGACTGATATCAGAGTTGAGAAAATGTATCTGGCAACTAGTATTTAAAATAGTTTAAGGATCTGGCAACATTCGTTTTCCGAATTGCCTCTGAAAAGCTCCCTCTGATATCAGAGTTGAGAAAATGTATCTGGCAACTAGTATTTAATATAGTTTAAGGATCTGGCAGCAACATTCGTTTTCCGAATTGCCTCTGAAAAGCTCCGACTGATATCAGAGTTGAGAAAATGTATCTGGCAACTAGTATTTAAAATAGTTTAAGGATCTGGCAACATTCGTTTTCCGAATTGCCTCTGAAAAACTCCGACTGATATCAGAGTTGAGAAAATGTATCTGGCAACTGGTATTTAAAATAGTTTAAGGATCTGGTAACATTCGTTTTCCGAATTGCCTCTGAAAAGCTCCGACTAATATCAGAGTTGAGAAAATGTATCTGGCAACTAGTATTTAAAATAGTTTAAGGATATGGCAACATTCGTTTTCCGAATTCCGTCTGAAAAGCTCCGACTGATATCAGAGTTGAGAAAATGTATCTGGCAACTAGTATTTAAAATAGTTTAAGGATCTGGCAACATTCGTTTTCCGAATTGCCTCTGAAAAACTCCGACTGATATCAGAGTTGAGAAAATGTATCTGGCAACTAGTATTTAAAATAGTTTAAGGATCTGGCAATATTCGCTTTCCGAATTGCCTCTGAAAAGCTCCGACTAATATCAGAGTTGAGAAAATGTATCTGGCAACTAGTATTTAAAATAGTTTAAGGATCTGGCAACATTCGTTTTTCGACTTGCCTCTGAAAAGCTCCGACTGATATCAGAGTTGAGAAAATGTATCTGGCAACTAGTATTTAAAATAGTTTAAGGATCTGGCAACATTCGTTTTCCGAATTGCCTCTGAAAAGCTCCGACTGATATCAGAGTTGAGAAAATGTATCTGGCAACTAGTATTTAAAATAGTTTAAGGATCTGGCAACATTCGTTTTCCGAATTGCCTCTCCGAAGGACATTGAAAAGCTCCGACTGATATCAGAGTTGAGAAAATGTATCTGGCAACTAGTATTTAAAATAGTTTAAGGATCTGGCAACATTCGTTTTCCGAATTGCCTCTGAAAAGTTCCGACTGATATCAGAGTTGAGAAAATGTATCTGGCAACTAGTATTTAAAATAGTTTAAGGATCTGGCAACATTCGTTTTCCGAATTGCGTCTGAAAAGCTCCGACTGATATCAGAGTTGAGAAAATGTATCTGGCAACTAGTATTTGAAATAGTTTAAGGATCTGGCAATATTCGCTTTCCGAATTGCCTCTGAAAAGCTCCGACTGATATCAGAGTTGAGAAAATGTATCTGGCAACTAGTATTTAAAATAGTTTAAGGATCTGGCAACATTCGTTTTTCGAATTGCCTCTGAAAAGCTCCGACTGATATCAGAGTTGAGAAAATGTATCTGGCAACTAGTATTTAAAATAGTTTAAGGATCTGGCAACATTCGTTTTCCGAATTGCCTCTGAAAAGCTCCGACTGATATCAGAGTTGAGAAAATGTATCTGGCAACTAGTATTTAAAATAGTTTAAGGATCTGGCAACATTCTTTTTCCGAATTGCCTCTCCGAAGGACATTGAAAAGCTCCGACTGATATCACAGTTGAGAAAATGTATCTGGCAACTAGTATTTAAAATAGTTTAAGGATCTGGCAACATTCGTTTTCCGAATTGCCTCTGAAAAGCTCCGACTGATATCAGAGTTGAGAAAATGTATCTGGCAACTAGTATTTAAAATAGTTTAAGGATCTGGCAACATTCGTTTTTCGTATTGCCTCTGAAAAGCTCCGACTGATATCAGAGTTGAGAAAATGTATCTGGCAACTAGTATTTAAAATAGTTTAAGGATCTGGCAATATTCGCTTTCCGAATTGCCTCTGAAAAGCTCCGACTGATATCAGAGTTGAGAAAATGTATCTGGCAACTAGTATTTAAAATAGTTTAAGGATCTGGCAACATTCGTTTTTCGAATTGCCTCTGAAAAGCTCCGACTGATATCAGAGTTGAGAAAATGTATCTGGCAACTAGTATTTAAAATAGTTTAAGGATCTGGCAACATTCGTTTTCCGAATTGCCTCTGAAAAGCTCCGACTGATATTAGAGTTGAGAAAATGTATCTGGCAACTAGTATTTAAAATAGTTTAAGGATCTGGCAACATTCGTTTTCCGAATTGCCTCTCCGAAGGACATTGAAAAGCTCCGACTGACATCAGAGTTGAGAAAATGTATCTGGCAACTAGTATTTAAAATAGTTTAAGGATCTGGCAACATTCGTTTTCCGAATTGCCTCTCCGAAGGACATTGAAAAGCTCCGACTGATATCAGAGTTCAGAAAATGTATCTGGCAACTAATATATAAAATAGTGAAGGGATCTGGCAACATTCAGGTTCCGAATCGCCTCTCCGAACGACATTGGAACCTTCGAAATGATCTCAGAATTGAGAAAAAGGAGCTGGAAACTCGTATATAAAATAGTGAAGGGATCTGGCAACATTCAGGTTCCGAATCGCCTCTCCGAACGACATTGGAACCTTCGAAATGATCTCAGAATTGAGAAAAAGGAGCTGGAAACTCGTATATAAAATAGTGAAGGGATCTGGCAACATTCAGGTTCCGAATCGCCTCTCCGAACGACATTGGAACCTTCGAAATGATCTCAGAATTGAGAAAAAGGAGCTGGGAACTCGTATATAAAATAGTGAAGGGATCTGGCAACATTCAGGTTCCGAATCGCCTCTCCGAACGACATTGGAACCTTCGAAATGATCTCAGAATTGAGAAAAAGGAGCTGGGAACTCGTATATAAAATAGTGAAGGGATCTGGCAACATTCAGGTTCCGAATCGCCTCTCCGAACGACATTGGAACCTTCGAAATGATCTCAGAATTGAGAAAAAGGAGCTGGGAACTCGTATATAAAATAGTGAAGGGATCTGGCAACATTCAGGTTCCGAATCGCCTCTCCGAACGACATTGGAACCTTCGAAATGATCTCAGAATTGAGAAAAAGGAGCTGGGAACTCGTATATAAAATAGTGAAGGGATCTGGCAACATTCAGGTTCCGAATCGCCTCTCCGAACGACATTGGAACCTTCGAAATGATCTCAGAATTGAGAAAAAGGAGCTGGAAACTCGTATATAAAATAGTGAAGGGATCTGGCAACATTCAGGTTCCGAATCGCCTCTCCGAACGACATTGGAACCTTCGAAATGATCTCAGAATTGAGAAAAAGGAGCTGGGAACTCGTATATAAAATAGTGAAGGGATCTGGCAACATTCAGGTTCCGAATCGCCTCTCCGAACGACATTGGAACCTTCGAAATGATCTCAGAATTGAGAAAAAGGAGCTGGGAACTCGTATATAAAATAGTGAAGGGATCTGGCAACATTCAGGTTCCGAATCGCCTCTCCGAACGACATTGGAACCTTCGAAATGATCTCAGAATTGAGAAAAAGGAGCTGGGAACTCGTATATAAAATAGTGAAGGGATCTGGCAACATTCAGGTTCCGAACCGCCTCTCCGAACGACATTGGAACCTTCGAAATGATCTCAGAATTGAGAAAAAGGAGCTGGAAACTCGTATATAAAAGAGTTAAGGGATCTGGCAACATTCAGGTTCCGAATCGCCTCTCCGAACGACATTGGAACCTTCGAAATGATCTCAGAATTGAGAAAAAGGAGCTGGGAACTCGTATATAAAATAGTGAAGGGATCTGGCAACATTCAGGTTCCGAATCGCCTCTCCGAACGACATTGGAACCTTCGAAATGATCTCAGAATTGAGAAAAAGGAGCTGGGAACTCGTATATAAAATAGTGAAGGGATCTGGCAACATTCAGGTTCCGAATCGCCTCTCCGAACGACATTGGAACCTTCGAAATGATCTCAGAATTGAGAAAAAGGAGCTGGAAACTCGTATATAAAATAGTGAAGGGATCTGGCAACATTCAGGTTCCGAATCGCCTCTCCGAACGACATTGGAACCTTCGAAATGATCTCAGAATTGAGAAAAAGGAGCTGGAAACTCGTATATAAAATAGTGAAGGGATCTGGCAACATTCAGGTTCCGAATCGCCTCTCCGAACGACATTGGAACCTTCGAAATGATCTCAGAATTGAGAAAAAGGAGCTGGAAACTCGTATATAAAATAGTGAAGGGATCTGGCAACATTCAGGTTCCGAATCGCCTCTCCGAACGACATTGGAACCTTCGAAATGATCTCAGAATTGAGAAAAAGGAGCTGGAAACTCGTATATAAAATAGTGAAGGGATCTGGCAACATTCAGGTTCCGAATCGCCTCTCCGAACGACATTGGAACCTTCGAAATGATCTCAGAATTGAGAAAAAGGAGCTGGGAACTCGTATATAAAATAGTCAAGGGATCTGGCAACATTCAGGTTCCGAACCGCCTCTCCGAACGACATTGGAACCTTCGAAATGATCTCAGAATTGAGAAAAAGGAGCTGGAAACTCGTATATAAAAGAGTTAAGGGATCTGGCAACATTCAGGTTCCGAATCGCCTCTCCGAATCACATTGGAACCTTCGAAATGATCTCAGAATTTTTTTAACTGTTATTTAGATTTTTAGGGATCTGGCAACATTCCTGTTCCGAACTGCCTCTCCGAACGACATTGCAACGCTGCAACTGATTCAGAACATGTATCTGGCAACTGTTATTTAAAATAGTTTAGGGATCTGGCAACATTGCTGTTCCGAACTGCCTCTCCGAACGACATTGGAACGCTGCAACTGATTGAATTTTTTGAACTGAATTTTTGATTGTTCATTGAGTTAATGAATCCTGATTTTATAGATGGACCTGTTTTGTTTTAGAATAGGTTGCCAAAGAAACATCTTTTCGTCATTAAAATCTTTTGTCATCGCAGAAAACGATGCTTCCAGGTGGTAGACATAACAGAGAGTCAACGAAAATCCCACAAAGAGGCAGATGGCAATCGCCTGTAAGTTGGTGGTGAGGGGTAAACGAGGTGGTGGTAAAATTTTCATTTTTGACTACTCACCGTGGGCAGGGCGGGGAATTTTGCGGAGATAAATCTCGACGCTGACCCAGCTGGGACTGGAACCTGTGAACTTCAGATTACGAGCTTAGCGCGCTACCGACTGAGCCACCCCCGCCCCCTGCAGGCCGGTTTGGCTGTCATACATACACTATACTGCAAAAAGTGTCTGGACACTTTCACATTAAGTGAACTAATTGCCACATTCAAATCTACCTAACTTTGAAAATAAGCTTTTTATGGAAAAAAGTCACTAGACATAAATTGAAGATCTCGGTCAAAGCTCTAATCTAATTATAATATATATGGAAGCTATAATATTTAACAACAGATGTTATCACACACACTTCCAAAACGTTTTCCTCCCAAATTGATGAAAACTTCAAAAATCATTAAACAAAATTCAAATATCGCATTTATATTGCGAACTTCTTATAACAGTTGTGATTTAACTTTTTGAAGTAAATTTTAAACTAGCAAAAGTTTCACTTAAATGTTTCAGTTTCCATAACTTTTGAAATATTAGATTAATATTATAGAAAACAGAGATTTAGAGAGCTCTGACCAAGATCTTCAATTTATGTCTAGTGACTTTTTTCCATAAAAAGCTTATTTTCAAAGTTAGGTAGATTTGAACGTCGCTATTCATTCACTTAACACGAGTGCCCAAGACACTTTTTGCAATACAGTGTACATACAGAAATCGTTGTGCATGCATACACTCAAATATTCAGAAATACAAACTAAATATATATATATTTTATTATTCTCTCTATACTTATTTAGAATTTCTAGAAACTCACCATTTCATTCTAAAAAAAAAGGAACTAGATTAACCAGTACGAACAATATCATCAGGAATATCATACAGTTCATAAGCGAATTCTTCTGTGTGGTTAAAATCGCAATAAACGCCTATATAATCTATTTCAAGCTGAAAAGGTCCAGGAACTTCAGCACACATTATTGCTAAACTCCTGACTCTGTCCAGTGGTACAGATATTTGCTTATCTTGAACTTTTCCTTTGCTGGTCAGAAAGAACTTGGAGAATGGAATCTACAATAAAAATAAAGTTTCATCAGTAATAGAGATGCAGAAATATGTAATGTATACAAAATGTTAGCAATCTCAACAACAGTAATAAATTTAGGCTTGAGCTCGAAACATCGGACAACCTTGGGGTCAGTCATAATTGAAATTAACTATTCTTCTTGTAATTGTCTCCAGCATTGTTTAAAATCGCACAGAAGTAGGCCTGAAACTTTGGTGAAGAAAATGCAAGCCCATGGATTTACCAATTCAAAAAGACAAACTTGAATCACCTGTTATTTAGGGGCATGGTTGACTCAGTCAGTAGCATGCCAGGCTCGCAATCTGCAGTTCCCAGGTTCGAGTCCCAGCTGGGTCAGCACTGAGATTAGTCTCAACAAAATTCCCCACCCTGCCCATGGTCAGTAGGGGACACCGATGGGCTTGGAAAGGATTGGATTGTTTTACCTCTGAGCGGCACTTTTTTGCACACCATGGGCTAAATGGCCAGGCCACAAGGACCCCGAAGGCTCAGAGAAGGTTGGGGGAGGGGACCCACTGGAACAGCTGTTGGGAGACAGATGGTAGCCTCCCGTCAAGGCCATCCAGCGTGTTCTTTAACGTGCACAGGGTATGGCTCTCACGCACACGGGGCCAAGGCTTAACGTCCCATCCAACGGACAGCGGCCTTTCCAAGCCCATCGGTGTCCCCTACTGACCGTGGGCAGGGCGGGGGAATTTTGTGGAGATAAATCTCAACACTGACCCAGCTGGGAGGCTTGGAAAGGCCGCCGTCCGTCGGATGCGACGTTGAGCCATGGTTCAGTGTGTGGGAGAGGGCCATACCCTGTGCACATTAAAGAACATGCTGGATGACTTTGACAGAAGGCTACCATCTGTCTGCAAACAGCCATTACAGTGGGTCACCTCCCCCAATCTTCTCTGAGCCTTCGGAGCCCTTGTGACCTGGCCATTTAGCCCATTGTGCGCAAAAAAGTGCCATTCAGAGGTAAAACAACCCAACCCATTATTTGCCGACGACCAAGTAATAATTGCTCAAGACTGTGAAGATATCAACCTCCTCTTGATCAAGTTATTAGAGGAATACAACAAATGCAGTTTGAATGCAAAAAGAATTCTTGAGCACAAACCAAACTGCAGAAATAGCAGTTGAAAGTATCACAATAAAGGCAATAAACCAATTTAAATATCTGGGATCAATAGTTTGAATTGATGAATCATCAGATGAAGAAATATAAAGAGAATCATCATAGATGGTCAGAAAGCAACAGGATCACTAAAATCCAGTCTTATGGAGTAAAAACACACAAAAAAATAAAACATTTTTTGTGCAAATGTTTTTTATGCATATGTTCTATCATAATCATGGCAGATAATTGTGGCTTGCTAGCTTGATGACTGAAATTATCTCACAGGGTTGGGTTGTTTTACCTCTGAGCGGCACTTTTCTGCACACCATGGGCTAAATGGCCAGGTCACATGGACCCGGAAGGCTCAGAGAAGGTTGGGGGAGGGAACCCACTGGAACAGCTGTTGGGAGACAGATGGTAGCCTCTAGTCCAGGCCATCCAGTGTGTTCTTTAATGTACACAGGGTATGGCACTTCCATACACGGAACCACGGCTTAACGTCCCATCCGACGAACGGCACTTTTTCGTGTTGTAGCCAAATTGTAATGCTATCTAAACTTTTACTGTAAACTAAAAAATTTTCCTAGGAAGGCTTCGGAATGACGTGAATTGCATTAGAATAGGCTTAGTGAAAATCGTATGTGTTAAGAAAGTCGTTTCTTGTTAATTGACGTGTTTAAAAAGTATACTAATTGTTTGCGGAGTGTGAGATGAGAAATGAACGAGTGAAATTTTGATAAGAAAGGCGTTAAAATAGACGACCAGAAGTGTAATAATAGATACGTGATTATAATACCTGTGGGCATCCATGTTGTCTATGAAATAAAGATTGCCACTTCCGTATAAGTTATGGTAGTAATAAATAAATAATTAATTGATTATTTGTCGTGGCTAGAGTGAAGGAGTGTTAGGCGGAGATTACTCGTAGGTTAACATGGGTCGAGTTCAATGTGAAATGTCCATAGAGAAACTATGGTCCCATCCGAGGGGTGGGTAGCTGGAGATAGAAAAAAAAATTTAGTATGATCCATAGGAAAGCATTAGTAATGTTAAACCTATGGAGTATAAGTATAGAGTCATGTGACTACTAAAGTTTGAATTGATTGGTTAATAGTAGTCACGTGACAGTGGTGTGCTGTGATTGGCTTAAATAGACGTGACGTCATAAGGCTGTCTATATATGACAAGTCATGTATGACGTCATTGATATGCTCAGATTGAATGCGCTGTAGTTGTGTATGATGTCATAGATATGCTCAGATGGAATGCGCAAAGGTATTATAATGGGATATATATTAGGATAATTATTAGATGATGTCATCCTTAAGCTACTATGTGATTGGTTCGTCGATCGATGACGATATAGGGATATTAATATTATATCGATATAATGTTAAACGTCATAGCTATGCGCAGATGGGATGTGCCATGTACTTCTTATGTCACAGAGTTTCAATGAAATCCGATGGCATCTTAAAGTTTGAATCTGATTGGTTAAAAATAATTATTTATCTCTACTTCTACACTGATGCTTATTTAAAATATCTAAAAAGTTTTAAAAAATATTTTTAAGTAGTTTAAAGGGTCGATTTTTTTCTAGTAACACGTCCGAATTATAAAAAACGCCCTTTTTTTTTTTTAAAGGCAAGTTATTCTTATTGGTTCTTTACTTATTTCTGACGTCATTCATTTCTGCTTCTATGGCCATCGACGTCATGCGCAGATGGAATGCGCAGTGAGATTTCTACGTGATAGAGTAGTTGCAGTGGCAGTGGCACTGCACCTGCTGCTGCTAGATCATTGGAAACTAGAAAAAAAACTGAGTCACGTGACTTTTCAAATTCTGTTTTTTAAACTTTTCTCTCTTCCTATTGGACCTTTGGTTTCGAGACTTTGTGGGCACTTTGGGGCACCCGTTTTCTACAAGCTTCCACCGCTAGGTGGCGCTGTTCCCAATGGAAGGGTGTGTTTTTTGCGTCCAAAGTGGACCATTACGTCACCGTTTTTTACGAAATGGGGGGGCTTTGCGGACTGACCAATGGGGTCAATGTGTAGTACTCTTGGGGGGACATCTGGTGGTCACTTTAGATTGGTCCGTTTCCCGCGCTTTCTGGATAAAAAATGTATCTGAAGTTTTCCACTATTTTGAACTATGACGTCACTACGTACTCATTCTCTCATTTTACGGAAGATTCTCACCCGATGCATTGTGGGAAAAAATGAACGGTGCATTGTGGGAATAGTCCCAACCTCCGTGAAATGCATTCTGGGAATAGTGCGAACTTCTCCCGACATCGTTGCATGACGTCATTAAACCGGTTGTTCGACCTAGGTTTTCCAAGTGTTCGGACGGTTTCCTCCATGTTATTCCTATGGGGCCTTCGGACGGCTTTAAAAAAAAAACTACTTGACCTATTTGAATGAAAGTTGCCAGTTAATTAGATCTCGACGACCTCTAACGAATGACCGCCGGTCAGATTTTTTACGTTGCCAGATTCCTTATTCTTTATGAGTGAACCTTGAAAATATTAGCTACCACTCATTTATTTACGCTCTGATCACCTGCTATATAAGCAAATGGCATTTGCATACCTATTCGAAGACTCCTCTCCACGAGCCGTTTTGTTCGAAACCTGGGCGCCGTAGCCCGGTGGAAAACAGCGGGTCACACTCGTGTTTGGGGGGGGTAGGGGGGGGTAGGGAGGACGCGCGATCATCACGGTTACGGCCACACGCCGTGATGAGCTAGCCCCCGAAGTTACCAGTGGCGCCTGCGCAGGCCTCGGGCATTCGGCAGCCTGGGATCTAGCGTAGGCGACACTGGCGGGCGCTGGTAGAAGATGTGGCCCTTAGAAAAGTACGGCGTATCGGCTATTACGGAATTGTAATAGCCGGTAAATTGTACTTTTCCATTTTTTACGAATATCGTATTTTCAATTACCTCCTTTCCTTTCCGAATCGCCATTTTAAGGTGTTCTTAATGTAGCTCGCTATCCAATTAAAATACTAGTAGTACCTTTAGGAGCCATTTTAATCCTTTCTTCATCTACTTCCCGAACTGTGATTCGTTAGGGATAAAAATCTATACCCCTTCAGTCCTGCTAGTAAGAAAAGAATCCTTTTTACGAATTATAATGAGGACGAATCAGTAAAGTTATTCTTATTCGTCGAAAATTATTAGAATTCCTTTACATTGAAAAAAGAGCGCGAACTTTAGTTCTACCACGTAGAACCAATGGGATTCCAGTATTTTGATATGCTGATTACATAAGTAAAAAAATATTGTAAGGTTATTACTATTAGTAATTAAGTATTATTATATATTGTACTTTGATTTTAATTTCTCTAATAATACTTATTAAAATATTATTAGAGATTTTATTTATTTCTATATCAGCGAAGTTTTACAAAAGAACACATCCAACTGAATTTCCGTTAAAGCAGCATGGCTAGCGAACACCTGCAGAAGCAGCGACATTTCTCGCACTGCGCGAGGGTCTATTTTTAGCTCTGTCCCAACAATGAGTTCGCCTTAACATGTAAAGGTATATTGAAATGTGGCTTGCTTAAAGTTATGGAGAGAGAAAGCTCTGTAAAGTTGTAAATACAAAAAATGTTTCGTTTGAATTCTTAGAAACATAAAACTTAGGAACCTTTTCAAATATGTAATTTCATAAAGATTTTAAGAAAGTATTGAGATCATCAAATAATATCATTATTCTTATTTATTAAGAGAAACACAAAAATAATGTTATATTATTTAAGAGTTGTTTTTACTAAGCCAATTTGTTTTTACAAAATATTCGAAATCTGTATGTAGTCTAATACGAAGTGCCTATGAATCCTTTGCGTTAATAGTCCTAAAAGATAAGAGATTAGGAAAAAAAAAGGCTCCAGAATTTTTAAAAGATACTGACGTAGGAATATAACTGTAGGCATCCATGTGTTTTAAAGCAATGAAGAATGCCAATGAATAAATGAATAATGAATTGATTATTTCTGATGGCTAGAGTTGAATATTGTTTGAAGAGTTCAATTGAGGAGCTCCTTAGATATAGCACGGTCCCATCGCAGGAGGGTGGAGCTGAACTTAAAAAAAAAAAAACCCAGTGGTCCGACAGGCCCCAGCTGACCGCAGTATAATGAAACGCCCCAAAAAGTCCCCAAAGAACCGGAAGTGACCCCCAAAACACACCTGAAGTGACGCAAAAAGCCCCAAAGCGAAAGCAAACCCCAGAATGCAAAGCGCCAAAATACCCCCCAAAAAACACTCCCTGCTCCCCAAAAATCCCACTCCCTTCTCCAAAAACACACCCTTAGTGCTCAATACCACCCAAAGTAACTAAATCTAGCAAAAAAACGCCCCAAAAATACCCCCAGAAGAAACCAGGAACAAAATCCAGCTAAAATTCCCCCATAGAGCCCGAAAACAAGCCGCCATTTGCATTTGTTCAGAGCAGAGCGACCGGACAGTAGCAAAGTGTAAGAGACACAGTCTGCAAGCCCCAGACAGTCAGAGAACAAAGGAATAATTGAATTAAACACTTTCCCGCCAACAAAATAGCGGTTTTACCGCGACAAACAGACCCGTTCTACAGATAAAAAAAAGAAACGAAGTCCAGGGAAGGCATGAAACGGGGAAGAAACGCGTAAAAAGCACTAAAAAATTCGCCAAAATTAAAAAAAAGCCCCAAAAATTCCCAAAATGGCGCAGAAGGTCAAACACATAGCAAGTGACCCCCACACTAAACCGGAAGTGACCCCTAAAAAACCCAAACGTTACGCACATAAACGCTCCCAGAGGGCGCCCTAATCGTCACAAACCGACCGGAAGTGCCCCCTAGTTAGGGGTCACAGAGACCCTTCCTGGGGTCAAAGGTCACCGGAGATGACTCCATAGGGAGCCCAAAAAACGCCCCATTGGTTTGACAGACCCCAGCTGTCCGCAGTATAAAAAAAAGCCACAAAAGGTCCCAAAAAGACCCGATGTCACCCCCCAAAGCAAACCTGAAGCGACAGAAAAAGCCGCAAAGCCAAAACAAACCCCGGAATGCAAAGTGGCCAAACACTTCCAAAAAAGACTCCCACGCCCCAAAAAACCACCCCCCCCCCCTTTCCCAAAACACACCCTTAGTTCTCCATTCCACCCAAAGTAACTAAATCTAGCAAAAAAACGCCCCAGAAGTAGCCCCAGAAGAAACCAGCAACAAAAAGCTGCTAAAAATCCCCCATAGAGCCCAAAAAAAGGCCGCCATTTGCATTTGCGCTGAGCAGAGTAAACGGACACTAGGAAAGTGTAGGAGACACAGTCTGCAAGTCCCAGATACTCAGAGAACAAAGGAATAATTAAATTAAGCACTTTCCCGCCAACAGAATAGCGGTTTAACCGCGACAAACAGACCCGTTCTACAGATAAAAAAAAAGTCAAGGGAAGGCATCAGACAGGCAACAAATGCTCCAAAAAACACTCAGAACTATCTGGCAACTATTATTTAAAATGGTTTAGGGATCTGGCAACCTTCCTGTTCCGAACTGCCTCTCCGAAAGACATTGGAACGCTCCAACTGAGTTCAGAACATGTATATGGCAACTATTATTTAAAATAGTTTAGGGATCTGGCAACATTCGTGTTCCGAAGTGCCTCTCGGAATGACAGTGGACCCCTCACCCCTAACCTTCTCTGAGCCCTCGGGGGTCCTGTGACTTAGAAACAAAACAACCCAACTTGCTCTCTTATTCAGATATCTGAACTGGAAACAAACACTGAAAGTTGACTTGTGAAAATCTTTATTAACTGAATTTTTACTAAGTATCTTAAGTATTTGCCGTCTAAGTAATTAATAAGTTAAAAATCCCTCAGCCATTTATAAATATGTTTTTTTTAGGTTGTAATCAAGCATTCAGTCGCACTTAAGCAACTGCCCAATTTCACAGCTTCACAAACTTTTTACATTCAATTTCCACATATGCCTCTTTCGTCAATAGATGGCAGCACAAGTCAATCAATCGATGAATTAATATACTGAGCGGTCATTTATCGTAGAAAATAATGAATTCCACCACGAATTTTCAAATAGATAACTCAGTTAACCTCATAAATTTAATGATTGATATCTTAAAGCATAGAACGGGGGTCAATTTAAAAATATTCTCTATGACTCTGGCTCTCAGGTCAAAACAACAATTATTATGAATTTATTGACCCATTTTCGAATTTCACATAAAAATGATATTATTTATGTGTGTGAATGAAACATAGAAACTAAGTAACAAGTGTAAACTGTAATAAATTAAAAGACAAAACAATGAATTCTTAAGTAAAAAAAATATTTTGGAATGCAATTGTGGGGCCACCCAGGACAGCAGCACCAGTCTAATTCTGGCATTGTGTGATCTCATCA